>RJWJ010027295.1:0-22328 GCA_004363605.1 Indri indri
TGTAATCCTAGCACTCTGGGAGGCCGAGGTGGGCGGATTGTTTGAGCTCAGGAGTTCGAGACCAGCCTGGGCAAGAGCGAGACCCCGCCTCTACTAAAATTAGAAAGAAATTAATCGGCCAACTAAAACTATATAGAAAAAATCAGCCGGGCATGGTGGTGCATGCCTGTAGTCCCAGCTACTCGGGAGGCTGAGGCAGGAGGATCACTTGAGCCCAGGAGTTTGAGGTTGCTGTGAGCTAGGCTGACGCCACGGCACTCACTCTAGCCCGGGCAACACAGTGAGACTCTGTCTCAAAAAAAAAAAAAAAAGGAAACAGTATGGAAGTTCCTCAAAAAATTAAAAATAGAACTGTCATATTATTCAGCAATCCCACTTCTAGGTAGATATCTAAAAAAAGAAAAAATTAGTATCTCAAAGAGATATCTGCACTCCCAAGTTCATTGCAGCATTATTTACAGTAGGCAAGACAGGACAGTAGGACAACCTAACTGTCCATCGAGGGATGAATGGATAAAGAAATTATGGTATATATACACAATGGAATATTATTTGGTCTTAAAAAAGAAAGAAATTATGCCATTTGTAACAGTGTGGATGAACTTTGAGGACATTATGCTAAATGAAATAAGCCAAACACAGAAAGACAAATATTGCATGATATCACCTTTTTTTTTTTTTTTTTTTTTTTTTGAGACAGAGTCTCGCTCTGTTGCCCAGGCTAGAGTGCCATGGCGTCAGCCTAGCTCACCAGCAACCTCAAACTCCTGGGCTCAAGCGATCCTTCTGCCTTGGCCTCCCAAGTAGCTGGGACTACACGCATGTGCCACCATGCCCGGCTAATTTTTTCTGTATATTTTTAGTTGTCTGGCTAATTTCTTTCTATTTTTAGTAGAGACGGTGTCTTGCTCTTGCTCAGGCTGGTCTCGAACTCCTGACCTCAAGCAATCCACCCTCCTCGGCCTCCCAGAGTGCCAGGATTACAGGCGTGAGCCACCATGCCTGGCCTAGCATGATATCACTTATACGTAGAATCTAAAATAGTTGAACTTAAAGAAATGGAAAGTAGAATGGTGGTTGCCAGCAGCTAAGAGGTAGTGGAAATGAGATGTTGGTCAGAAGTTATAAACTCTCAGTTATAAGAGGAATAAGTTCTAGAGAGCTAATGTTCAGCATGGCAACTATAGTTAATAATGATGTATACTTGAAATTTGCTAAGGAAGTAGATATTAAATGTTAGCACCACACACACAAAAAGTTAACTATGTCAGGTGACAGGTTAATTAGCTTGATTGTGGCAATCATTACCCAAAGGTATATTAACAAGATATCAAAACACCTTAAATATATGTGATGTTTTATTTGTCAATCATACCTCAATAAAGCTAGAGAAAAAAATAAATAATATGTAAATTGCCACCTAGAAGTAAGAGAACACATGCATCATTAGGACACTTTTCACTGCAAGTAACAGAAAATCCAACATCATCACTCAAGATTCTGGCAGGGGCCAAGCGTGGTGTGGCTCACACCTGTAATCCTAGCACTCTGGGAGGCCGAGGCGGGAGGATCGCTTGAGCTCCAGAGTTCAAGACCAGCCTGAGCAAGAGTGAGACCCTGTCTCTACTAAAAATAGAAAAACTTAGCTGGGCGTTGTGGTGAGCGCCTGTAGTCCCAGCTACTTGGGAGGCTGAGGCAGGAGGATTGCTTCAGCCCAAGAGTTTGAGGTTGCCGTGAGTTAGGCTGATACTACAGCACTGTATCCCAGACAATAGAGTGAGACTGTGTCTCAAAAAAAAAAAAAAAAAAAAATTCTGGCAGGAAACATTTTCTAACTCATTTCCCTCCCTCCCATCTCTTGGGGGTGTGTTTTCTTGGCCAAACCCAGCTGAAAGCCACAGAGGAAGGGTACCCCCTGATGTAGTTGAAACAGGTCAGCCGCCAGGGCAAGAGCAGAGTGGAAAATGGTTGGAAGTGGATCAGAAGATATCACACCAACCAAACTGGCTTGAACAAGGAGAAGCTTATTTTCTCGCATATCAAGAAGTCCAGAGGCAGGGGGTTTCTGGAATAGTTTATTCAGCAGGGCATCGGTGTCATGCATTGTTCTGCCATCCTCAGCACATTGGCATATCTCTCCTCAGGGACCCAAGATGGCTGCAGCAGTTCTGTGAGTAAAATTCAACCAGGACTGTATTTAGTCCCATGCATCAGTTGTTTTTTTTAATAGACCATTTTTAGAGCAGTTTTAAGTTCACAACAAAATTGAACATAAAGTGCACCGAGGAGCACAATTGCTGGATTGTTGTGTAGTAAGAGTATGGTTAGTTTAGTTTAGTTTAGTTTTGTTTTTTGAGACAAGTTCTTGCTCTGTCACCTAGGCTGGAATACAGCATAGCTCACTGCAACCTTGAACTCCTGGGCTCAAGCAATCCTCCCACCTCAGCCTCCCAAAATGCTGGGATTACAGGTGAGAGCCACTGCATCCGGCTACTGTGGCCTGTTTTATAAGGGCGTTTATCCCATTCATGGGGGTCCTGCCCTCATGACCTAATTACCTCCCCAAAGGCTCCACCTCCTAATACCATCACCTTGGAGGTTAAGATTTCAACATAAGAATGGGGGTGGGGTGGGGTAGGGGGGGTACGGGGGTGGGGGGTGGACACAAATATTCAGACCACAGTGTAACTGGCTCTATAACAAATTTCGATGACCCTTGTATGTTTTTTATAATCTTCTCCCTGTCATGTTTTAGATTTTCAGGCCAGTAGGGCTTGATGACCTGAGCTGTTTCCCAGAAATGATGGAATTTCTGGAAGACAAAGGAGTAGCAATTCTGAAGGCCCCTGGGCAGACTTCTGATACCAGGACTCACCATCCCCCACAACCTGCCCCCAATGCTCAGGTAGCCCCTTGTTAGTTACACCATGACCTGCCCCAATGCCTGTGGCCCCTCCTTAAAAAGCCCATGAGCTCCGTTAATCGGAGAGACTGATTTGAGACCCGATTCCCCATTTTCTTCTGACTTCTTTCGTAATAAAAAATTCCTTTCCTCCTTGGCAATCCTCGTTGTCTCAGTACTTGGATCTTTGTGGGTGAATAACCTAGGCTGAAACCCCCTTGCAGTTTCAATAACAACAGCACTAACCTTTTTATTTCTCTTTCTCCCCATTTTTATTTCGTATATAGGTTGTTGGAAGCTAATGTTACAGTTTAATCTTTAGGTAACAGAACGACAGAGACTATGACATAATTTGGTAAGTATTTAATATAGACAGTGATGTAATGATTGTTGGGACTATGTATTTCCTCGTTTTGGAGAGAGGGTGAGAACTTCACTTGTAAGAAAGATAGCTGCGCTTTTTTAGGTGGAAATGCGGAGTTGTTTCATTGTTGTATGGAAGTTCAGATGCATGCAGAAGAGTGTATATGGAAGCCGAGTCTCCAAAGGGATCGACCGTGCCGGTTATCCATTTATCGTCTCTCAGTAACAAATCCACACTTCCTTGTGCTCTATGATAGTGGAGAGTAACCTGTATTTTTTCTTTTCCAGCTGACAGTGCTCAGCTTTGTCAGTAGAGGGAGCTGGCAGGACGCTGTAGGAGGCAGGGGTTTGTTTCTCTCCTTGGTTCTGGTGTGGTTCCTCCAGGGCCTGGCTCCGGGAGCACCTGTGGCTTCTCCAGGCTCCAGCACTGTGGGCTTCCGCAGTGTGGGCGGCTGCTTCAGTGCCTGGGTCCCTGACAGTGCATGACAGTCAGCAACACGCGATGGCTAGCCACTTCCCTTGGCACCCCCTTGGTGGCTTTGCAACACGATCCGAGGTACAGTACAGCTTCCCCCAGCACCCCAAATGTCAGATTTCCAGCAAGTTCCACCAGTGCAGCACCTCAGTGAGCCACAGCCACATCCTCTCCAGTGAGGTCTAGAGCTGAGCCCTGCTGGGAGGGAGGAGAAGGGAGCTCTTCCTTGGGTGTCTGTCTCTGCCCCAGGAGGTAGTGGCTGCTCCTTCCATCTCGTATTCCTTATTCTTCAGCATTCTTTTTCTTATTAGCCAACTCCTCAGTACTCCAACCCCTGCTACAGTAAATATTTCTTTACGTTAAACTTTTCCTGTCCAAAGTACTGTGTGGCTTCTGTCTCCTGATTGGACTCTGACTGATACAGTGGAGAACGGCAAGATGGTTGGATGGTGAAGAAGGATGAAGAACCTCAGATGAGGGCAGGTTTCATCTTGCAATCCAGGGATGCATTGGGAATCAGTGACCTGGGTGTCAAAGCTCTTTTAAAAGACAATATTGATAATAGAACAACACATACTGAGCTCTAAGCACTTTATATCTCATTTAATCCTTCCAACGGCCTGATGAGGTAGTGCCATTGCTGTTAATCTTATTATACTGATGAAAGAGCTGAAGTGAAGAAACTTGCAGGATATCACACAGCTGGTAAGTGATGTGTTCCAGTTACAACTACCGCATCACAAACCATCCCGAAACTTGGTGGCATAAAACAACCATTTTATTATGCTCATGGGTTCTGTGGGTCAGGATGTTTTAAATGTACTCAGGATTTTGGTTTTATCCAGGAATAGTGAGGCCAGTAGCTCAGGAGATGACTGCTAGTGAAGATACAGTTTGTTACTTACAGTTCCCGAGAGGAGTGAGCATACTATGCCACACAGGGCCACACGTGGAAGCACCGGGTCACCCAGAAGGCAGAAGAAAGGAAAAGCATGGACACAAGCCCTTATTGTGTTTATTGGGGGAGCAATGGGCGTGGCAGAGTAAGCAGGCTAGGCTTGCTCGCAGTGGGCTAGGCAGGTTTAGGAATGGCTACTTTGAATAATTCTGGTGAACTCTGGGGCATAGGGACTGTCTCTAATTATCCAATACCTGGACCTGGAATGACTGGGGCAAAGGAATATTGCCTCCTAGAGTGTAAGAGCCAGATAGAGGAAGCGGTTCAGCCTATGGACTCAGGATTGGTTGGTTTGCATGTCAAAGTCATGCTTCTAGAAATAGCTGTTTGCTATGTCTAGGAATTAGTTAACTCATTCCTAACTAACCAGGGCAGCCTCTCCCCTGGTTTGCAAGGCCTCAAGATGTCAAAGCATTGTAAAATACAGAAAATTAAAAAACATGATTAATACATAGGAATTCAGACGTAGAACAGTGGGAGTAGCTTGTTTCTGCTCCACAATGTCCGGACTTCAGCTGGAAAGTCTTGGGACACTGAGGTTGACTTGACGGCTGGCCTTTCTTTCTGGCCACAGTGAAAGTCATTGCACTGGGGCTTAGAGAACCAACCAAGTAACACTATTCTTCTGCTCTGAACAGCCTAGGCCCTGCCTTTGCTCTCACAGTTCCCTCTGTCTAGACCTGCTGAGGCTGGGATTTTACCCTGCTTACAAGCTAATAAGCTGGCCTGGTGTCGTTCACGGATTCTGGTAGACGACACAAGATTCCTTAGAGACAAGGCAGCATGAGCATCCATCCCAGTTATGTCTGCTCCCTTCTTCTCAACTCTCATGGGAGCGACACAGAGGGGCGCATGTGGACGTTACACATGCAGCAGGTTTGTGACACAGCTGAGAGGTGCTGAACTTGGGGAACCCACCACCATTGCCACCGCCACCATTTTTATTGTAAGCAAGCTGGCTCCTTGGGAGATGTTCCCTCATCTCTCAAGGTTGCTGGGTGCACACACACACCCTGAGGCATGGTTGGGGAAAGAGCCGTCATGGCCTTGCATTCACGGCACACCCAGCGATAACATCCAGGGATGCTCAGGCCCCAAGGTGGACTTTGCTCCCAACAACCTATCTCCCATCTCTGCTTGTTGAAATTCTATCCAGCCTCGAATTACACCTTGTGCTGGAAGATTCCCCAGCCCTTCCCTCACAGATATGCTCTCCTTCCTTTGTATTTTCCTTATAACCCTCATCTACAACTCTCTTTTGTGTCTACAACGGTCCCTCCCCTGCCAGCAGAGTGCAGGCACCTTGAGGGTAGGGGCTTGGTCCTCTTCATTCCTGCCTTCCACACCCAGATTGTTCGCATCTAGCAGGTGCTTGGACCATATTTGTTGAGTTGGATGGAATCGAGATCTTTCTGCATGGTTATGCTTTTCCAGAGAGTCTGCTGGACTGTGCCTTGGAATGTGAAAACATTCCAGGATTCCAGAGGCTAAAAATATCGCCCCAAAACCACTGCCGGGTGCTTCCTTGTAAGGAGCGAGTCGGGACGCCGGAGGCTGAAAGTTTATGCCCACCAGGTGGCGCCCTGCCCCTCCAGTCTCCCGAGGCCTTTTTTAGAAGACGGGAAGGATTCTCTTCCCTCCCCCAACCCAGTGTTTGTTCGCTTAGGTCCCCCACTCACAGAAGTCGTGTCATCAGTCCAGCACCCAGGTTCAGCCCCTAGCTGCCTGTCTGAGCCTCAGCCCTACTTAAGATGGCATCAGGAGGGCATTAAGCACATCCCTCCAGCGGTGCCAAGGAAGGGATGCTGAGGAAAAGCCCTGAAACTGGGGTCAGAAGACCTAGGTTTGAGTCCCAACAATGACACTTACAAGTTGTGTTTCTCCAGGCAAGTTCACTTAAGCTTTCTGGGTCCCTGCGAGAGCAGCTGAGAATAAAATGTGGGAAATTATATAAAAGCACTTTCAATGTGGACATGGCGTCAGCTCCACCTGGGCTGGTGTTTCAACTGTCACCACCAGCTCTGTGAACACGGTCAACTTCTTTAACCCTCTAAGCCCTGGTGTCCCCATGAGCAATTGAGGGCTAATAACAATCATTTCATGGGGTTGGTGTAAGGATCAAGTAGAAGAAAGAATTTAAAGTGCTTGTCATAGTGCCTAGCATCTAGTAAGTATTCAATTAATAAAAAGCACATATTTATGATGTATCCCTGGCCCCTAAAACAGTGCCCAGTCCTTAATAGGTGCTCAATATCTATTTGCTGGGTAAAATAATTTTACAGATGAGGAAACTGAGGCACAGAGATCAAGTAGCCCCTTCCCCCTCGGCCTAGGTCCCAGCACTAGGGAATAGCGATGCAGTGACGCGTAGCGGGGCAGTCTGATGGCAGCGCCTGCACCCAGAGCCTCCACGCCGTGCCGTCTTACTTAGATAGCGCTGTTGTACATCACCATTTGTTCATTTAAAATACACATTCAGAGCTTTCTCAAGTATCTGTAGGTGGGCTGAGTTGGCAGTGAGTGGCATTAGCCCCCAGAGAAGCCACCTAGTTTTGCTCCCCCAGGGAGATCCAGCCCGCTGGAAGGATGTGCTCAGCCAGGCCGGGGGACCAGTGGATTCGCCTCGTGACCAGGAGATGAAGGACCAGCTCTGCAGCGTGGGGTCTGCTGGCGGTCTGATGCATGTACAGTCCGCAGGGTAAGAGGGGCCCTCTCCGTTCCATTGCTGTTCCTGCGGCCACTCAGTCGTCTACTCCGCTTATATTTACTGAGGGTCTCCTATGTGCCAGGCACAGGCAAAGATGGGTAAAATGTGATAACCAATGGTTATGACGTAGCCGACTCAGAACTACTGCAGAGGGGTGGTCCAAGCTCCTAGAAGAGCAAGTAAATAGCCTGGGAGACTGGACCAAAAGGAGGCAGTATTTAAATTGGGCATTGAAGGATAAGTAGGAGTTTGGCTGCCAAGTGGGGCACTCTGAGGAATCCGGGAAATTTAAGAGGATTAGTGGAGCCGGCATGCTGGGTGGGAGCAGGGGAAAGGGAAGGAAGTGGAAAACCAGGAAGCTGGAAGTTAGTTGGGGCCAGATTGTGAAATATGCCACGTGGATGAGAAAGACTGTATCCTGTGGTCAATGGGGAAAGCGGTGTAATGAACGACCAGGTCTGCTTTAGAAAGATGCCGCGGGGCACAAAGGTTGGGTCTGAAGGGGAGAGAAGAGAGACCAGCCGTCTGAACACTTCTAGGGTTCATTTTCCTCCCGAGTAAAACGAGGAGCATAAGTGTATGTGTCTCTGAGGTCGTTTTGAGGCTTGAAAGGGAACGCACGTCCAGCGTCGACACAGTAATAACAAAAATGTAAGGCTTCATTAGGCTCCATTGCAGGCAGCTTGGCCTAGCAGTTAAGCACGTGGGCTTTGCTGTCTCTTGGAGCTGGTTTGTGTCCCGGCCACGTTAGGTAGCAGATTTGGAATCTGGGCAAAACGGGAGGATGGCAGGAGGGGTTGCATAAGTGGGTGGGGGTGAGATGTTTAGTGCCGTGTGGGAGGGGTGGTGGGGCCTCTGGTGGCTGATGGTCTCTCGCACTGACACTGGGAAGTGGACGGCTGAGACAGTCTGAGCCCAGCTTTAGGCACGATGAGTCTCAGGTGGCCCGGAAAGATACGGCGGATGTCCAGGTGAGAATGGGTGCCAGCTCAAGCCCAGCTCTGCTCTCCCTCGCCAAGGAAGGGCCGGGAGGCCCCAGGGGCGCTAGGCCAGGAGAAGGGGAAGGAAGGGGGCCCGGCCAGAGGCTGTTAGGACGCTGGAGAGGCTGACTTTCCCCTCGGGGTGGACCGGAGCCGCGGAGGCAGGGCGGGTAGGGGCAACCCCAGATGTGGCAAACTTGGCGCGGGCGGACGGGCGGAAGGCGGATCTGTGCAGGGCACCCCGCCCTGCCCTGAGGATGAAGGAATCCGAGCTGGGAGTCTGGCGCGGCAGGGAAAGGGGGGCGCCAGGGTGGTGAGCGAGACGGGAGGAGAGATGGCAGGAAGCCGGGAGGAGCGAGCGGGGGAGGAGACGGTGGAGAGGAAAGGAAAAGGGCGGGTAGGAGGGTGGAGAAAGGGCGAGAGAACGAGAGGACGGCTGGGGGAGGAGAGAGGGGAGGAAGGGTGGGGAGAGGAGAGGAAGAGAAAGGGCTAGGAGGGGAGCGCGGCGAGGATCCCGCGGCGGGCGCAGCGGGCACCTCGGCCGGGCCGCCCCGCGAGCAAGGCGCCGCCATTCCGCTGCTCGGGGCGCCGCCGCCGCCGCCACCGCGCCCGGGGGCCATGCTCCCGCCGCCCCCGCGCCAGCCGCCACCCCAGGCGCGTGCGGCCCGGGGCGCGGTGACCCTGCAGCGGCCCTTCCTGCGCGGCCCGCTGGGCGTGCTGCGGCTACTGCAGCTGCTGGCCGGCGCCGCCTTCTGGATCACCATCGCCACCAGCAAGTACCAGGGCCCCGTGCATTTCGCGCTCTTCGTGTCCGTGCTCTTCTGGCTGCTGACCCTGGGCCTCTACTTCCTCACGCTGTTGGGCAAGCACGAGCTGGTGCCCGTGCTGGGCTCGCGCTGGCTCGTGGTCAACGTGGCGCACGACCTGCTGGCGGCCGCGCTCTACGGCGCCGCGACGGGCATCATGATCGACCAGACGCAGCGCCACAGCTACTGCAACCTCAAGGATTACCCGCTGCCCTGCGCCTACCACGCCTTCCTGGCGTCCGCCGTCTGTGGCGGCCTCTGCCTCGGCCTCTACCTGCTCTCGGCGTTCTACGGCTGCTGCCGCCGCTGCCAGGGCAAGCAGGAGGTGGTGTGAGGTCGCCTGCGCCCGCCGCGGCCCCGATCGGGGCGGGGGACCCTCCGGAGACCAGCGCCCCCAGTCCTTCCTGCTGCCGCTGCCCCGCGCCGGTGCGCCCTGGCACCCTCCCCTTGCCCTGCGTTTCCACTGCCACCCGCGCCCATGAAGCCGACACGCAGGTCCCGCCCGACGACAGCGCCACAGCCCAGAGTCCGGACCGCCGGGCGGCACGCGCCGTCTCCAGGGACCAGCGCAGAGCTGCGATCCGAGGGGTGGACGCACACTCCAGATGGGCCGCCCCGAGGCGAAACCTCGCGGTTCCTCTTCCCCTTCCCTGCCGAGAGCGAGACGTGGACAGGCGCCGCGTAGATCCGGGGGAGGCTCCCAAATTGGAACCAGCCTCACAGCTGCGCCACGGCCCCCTTCCCTCCCGCCCCGCGGTCGGAAGAGCACCCCCTTCCCTGGCCCCTCTTCCAGCCTCCGGTGCTGTAACAGGCGCCAGCCGCGGGCGGAGCTGGGGACAGGCCTCAGCGGGTCCCGGGATGAGCAAGGAGTTTGGTTTTAGCATGGGATTGTGCGGGCATCGTGCGCAGCCCCGCTCCCCATCTCTCGGTGCTTTGATGTTTTGGGGTGGGGCCCATCGGCGCAGGTGGGGACGGGTAGGAAGGGCCGGCGGGCTGTGCCTTTACACCTTCGGAGTTTTCTCTCGCCTCTCCCTACTCCGCCTTTGTCCCTGCGGTTTATGCAGGCCAGTCCTAAACACACGCTAACTTTTCTGGTCTCTCAGTGACACAAGTCTCTTCTCAGCCTTCTTCTCACAGGCTTCTACTCCCCTCCCCTCACCCCCCAATATGTTTGCATTAGGATTCCCACGACCATCGAGGAATGTTAGGGTGAGCCCCACCCCTTCTTTTTACAAATGGGGACCGGGAGCCTGCTCTCGGGAACAGCCAGAATAAGATTAGAATCGGGTCTGTGCGCTCGCAGTCCAGCGCTGTTTGCAGGAGAGGAGGGGGTGAGCCCGGACCACTGGCTCTGGAGCTAAGCCCTCTGAAGGAGTTTGAAGGCCAACTAAGTTTGACAACGGTGCTATCTCCCCTTCTTGGAGATTGGCCATGCTCATTAGCATGTCAAAGACTGAGAATGCCGCTGTTACAGAAGCCCAAGTAACTCAGTTTACTGTATTAACTGCTTTTGGGCCTGGGCCAGTACTTCCCACCGTAGGGTTCCAAGCAGTCCTGAGCTGTCCCGGGGCTCTCATTCATTCCTCAGGGGCCCAACCCATTGGCTGTGTTCTGTTTGAAGATCTGGGGAGCTCCATCCCTTTCCCAGGGAATTTCTCTAGCGAAGGGAGGGACCCACCCCAGTGAGGAAGGAGATTGCTGCCCCTAACCAACCAGAGACTTGGTGAACTCGAACATTCCTTTACATTGTTGAAGAAATGAAGCCAAGGTTATCCAGATCGTTTCCCAGTCTAAAGGAAAGTCACCTGTAAAAGATACGGGCTTTGAACGTGAGCAGCTGGGAGGGTGGGTCCCGCTCACCGAAGAGTAGAACAATCTCTGGAACTGGGGTGAACTGCTGGCTGGGCCTGGAAGGTAAGACCCTTCTTGGGTTTCTGGAAGGGGCTATAGGCATTTGAATAAAAGGCGCGGAGCATCCTCTTTTTCCAAAAGTTAAAGAGCTTTTGTTCAGAGCAAGTTGGAGAGATGGCAATAACCCCAACGTCTAAAGAGTTGTGAACATTCAACTGTTTTGCTAAATCTTTCAAAGTTCAACCTTCTCCGGAGCAGAAACTAGAATGGGGAGGCCATGTATTTTTGTGAGCTTGTTTTTAACGCTTAGTAGCAGAGGTGTTAGGTTTCCCTGTGGAGGTTGTGAAGGTGGTGCTGGGGATGGGGGGTGTTGAGCACACGTGTAAGTTTTACAGATGTCACCATCAGCACCTGTGTAGCCCTACTCTGGCTGGCACTACTCAAAGCATTTTACGGGTATTTATTTATTCTTTCAATAACCCTACTGAGGTGGGTTCTAATGTTCTTCCCATATGCCACATGAGGAAAATGAGTCCCAGAGAGGTTACATAATTTTCCCAAGGTCTCTTAGCTAGTGAGGAATGGTAGAGCTAGGATTTGAAGCCTGGCAGTTTGGCCTTTAAAGGACCCAGGCTATACTTTGTATAGTAGGAGGTCAATACATGCTGGGTACTGTCAATATGGTTACTTAAAACATTTTTTTAAATTGTGGGAAAATATAAAATGTACTATTGTAATCATCTTTTTAAAAAGTTTTTTGTTAGTTATTCGTTTTTGTGCTTTTTTTTTAAGGGGGGGAAGGGATCTCCCTTTTTTGCCCAGGCTGGTCTCCAACTCCTGGCCTCAAGCAATCCTTCTCACTCAGCCTCCTGAGTAGCTGGGACTACAGGCATGAGCCACTGCACCCACTCATCTTAACCATTTTCGACACACTGACTACCACACAAAAAAACCCAGAAACTCTAACTTGGGGCCACAGTGTTTTATTATGAAAATAGAATAAAAACTTCAAGTGTAATTTAAAGGTAAAAACATAAATAGAAAAAGAAGTTTATTGACTTCTATTCATTTAAAACACATTTTTAGAATTAAATTGTCAATATTAATTGTAACAATAAGAACATCAACAAGTAAGATTTGGGCTGGGCGCGGTGGCTCATGCCTGTAATCCTAGCACTCTGGGAGGCCGAGGCAGGCAGATCGTTCTGAGCCCAGGAGTTCAAGACCAGCCTGAGCAAGAGTGTGACCCCGTCTCTGCCAAAAATAGAAAGAAATTAATTGGACAGCTAAAAATATATATATAGAAAAAATTAGCCGGGCATGGTGGCACATGCCTGTAGTCCCAGCTACTTGGAAGGCTGAGACAGTAGGATTGCTTGAGCCCAGGAGTTTGAGGTTGCTGTGAGCTAGGCTGACGCCACGGCACTCGCCCCAGGCAAAAGAGTGAGACTCTGTCTCAAAAAAAAAAAAAAAAAAACAAGTGAGATTTTATGTATGCTTCATGTGGCCCCAGGGTCAAAACTAGAGTGAGTTAAATACAACTGTCTCAGCAGTTAATGTGTTAAGTGTACAGTTCAGTGGTGTTAAGAACATTCACACTTTAGTGCAACCATCACTACCGTCCATCTCCAGAACTTAATTCATCTTGCAAAAAACGGAAACTCTGTACCTAGTGAAATTGTGGTTATTTTTGTTGTTTTTTCTCTCTTCTGGGAAATCCCAGAACACTGAGTCCCAAGGGACCCCTCAGTCCTTCACTGTCTGAGGCTGGGTCCTGCTGTCATGCTCCAGGAAGAATAACTCTTCCCTCAGCCCCAACTGCTGATGCCCACCCAGAGCCTGGGGTGGGCATCACTGGGACAGTTGGTGTCTTGGAAGCCCAGTGACTTTTGTTCTTTTGTTGCAGGTTTCCATGTTGCTGGGGCCATGGAGATTTCCAAGGTTGGGCATACCAGCTTCTCCCGGGGCGCGCTTCCCTGGGCTGGCCACACCATTCGGGCCTGGGCCAGCAGAAGGTTTCACAGTCCTCACTGGCAGTAGCGGGAGGTGGGGAGAGGAGTGACCTCTGCCCCACAGCTTCCTTTCCACGCCATCCAGTGGAAGAGTCAAGATGGGTGAAGATTGATTTTTGCCTCAACTCAAGAGAATTCCTGATTCTCCTTGTGCCGTGACTTGGGCATAAGATTGTGGACACCTGGAACTGAGCTGTGCACCCCTGTACCCTAAACATTGGGTTTGAGTTTGAGCTTTTATTCTTTTTTCTTTTTCTAGATCACCCTCTAAGTTGCATCCTCAGCTCAGGTCCAGCCCCCTCAGGATCTCCTTCTTACCCCCAGCCCCTGGTGCTGTCTGTGGTCAGGTGACCTTACTCAGGAGCAGATATCTCCTTGGCCTTCGTGGTGCCTCGTCCATCCAGACGTGCCTGTAGCATCGCAGAGCTCACTGGCTCTTCTAGATGTGCCTTCCGGCTCGCTTCCAGCGGCTTGGCGGTCCCTCTGTCTGCCAGATGTGAGAAGGACTCGTAAGGCGGCCGGCACACCTGCCCTCTCCCTCCAGGTCCTGTGCCGTAAGAATGGCCATCTGACCTGGCCCAGCTGTTTTGGATACTGCAGGCAGTCTCAGAGGCCACCCCTTTGGACACCGGGACTCAGTCCAACCCAAGGCCACCTGGGCAGCTGCCAGCCCAAAGCCCGGGGCCACTTGCAGACCCAGGAGAGGATTTCTACAGTGTTCTACCAAGGCCAAAAGGGAGGGATGAGGGGAATTAGGGAGAGGGGACCAATGTGCCTCATTCGGTAGTTTAGTGGTGATTACTAATATGCTTTTCCAAATAAAATTTGGTTGTCTGATCTCAGTGTATGTGTCTTTTATCCTGGTCCTCTGTGGTAACCCTGTGTGCCAGGTCCTCCCAGCCCTGCTGCCTGCCTCCTCTCTGCCTCCCTGGCTTCCCTTCTCCTGGGCGGGGGTGGGGGTGGGGGAGTTTACAGATTTCCAATGCAGTTAGAAGCAGGGGACAGGGGTTGCCTGAGGACAGAAACCAGAGGGAAGAAAACTGCCTGTGTCTGTCCCTGACTGAGGCTGGAGGGAATTCCAGAGGCTCCTGTCCCTGCTCTCAATGGGCCCTCTGTTGGGGAGCCAGGAAGATTCTGTTCCAGTCCCACCCCATCATTTTGCAGAAGGGGAAACGAAGTCCGGGGTGGAGTGGCAACCTGCCTAATGCGGCACAGCTGATTAGGGGCAGATTTGGCATCTCCTGGAGCCCAGGCGCTGGGTTTCTTTCCTGCAGACCACTGTGCCTGCTCTGGTGTTGCCTCCTGGACCACAGCCTGCCTGGCTTTCCAGATTCCCCAGATTCCCCAGAGACCGTTTGCCCAGCCAGCTGCTGCCTGCTGACAGAGATGCCCCAAAAAGGGTGTGCGGGTAGAGTTGAGAGGCTTCCTCCCTGGCTCCTCCTTCCTGTGCCCGGGGCCTGAAGTCTGCAGCCAGGAAACAGGATTCTACTGGTAAGTCTCAAAACTCACCTGGGACAGCTTCAGGCTGGGATCTGATGATGTGTGTGCACTACGGCCACTCTCTCCCAAAGATCCCTCCCCAGCACGTAAACACACACACACACACACACACACACACACACACACACACACACACACACGCCTGGTTTGGTTTGGGATTTGCAGGGTGAAGGAAAATGCCACCAGCTGCTGAGGTCCCTTCCTTACTCCCCTTTTCCCTCTCCTGTCTATTCATGAACTTCACCAGCAAAATAAAAAATGGCTGCGCTTTCTGCAAAAGCTGGTAAGGCCCTGCTTGGCCCCACCTTAGGTTATGGAGTATTTTGCAATTGAAAATGTGCTTCTGCCTGCATTACCCTATTTTGTCTTCCCAGCAGTCTCAGAAGTTGGCAATGCTGCCCCCCTTTCAATAGAGGAAACGGTGCCCCAGAGAGGGTCACACAGCTGGCTATAGCAGGGCAGGGGCTGGAAGGCAGAGATTCTCTTAAACCCTTGTGGTCCTTTGGCAGGCTCTGAAGCTTAGGTGGAGTTTGGTTTTCCTTCCTGGGGACCAGGTGTTTTCAAATGCTTTAATCTGGCATTTCCTGCTTAATGTGGGGTGGGGGTGGCATTTTGAAATAAGACACTGCTCCTCAGGGACATAGGAGCCCTTCTGAGCCTGGGAAATCCCAGGAGTTTGCTCATTTATGTCTATTACGTTTCCTGCTTTTCTAGGGAAAGCAGGGGTGCGGGGAGGTGGGGGGGTGGGGGTGTGTGTGGCCAGTGGTAAAAAAAGAGAACGAGCAAACTAACATTTTCAGGGATAAAAGGAAAAAGCAGGGTTAGGAGAGAGAAAGATCTGGTTAGCAAGGTTTGTTTATGTATTTATCATTCTGTTTGTTTCAATAATTACTTGTACAATAAAATTGCAATGCATATATCCAATAAAATCTAATAGCCATATACACCCATTAAAAAATTTGAACAGTACAGAAGTGTTACAGCGTAAAAAGAGAAGTCATTCCACTACCCTATTCTCATGCCCTGGAGATAAATCATTAACCATTAACTCTCCTTCCTTATTTTTTCAATTTCTTTTTTTTTTTTTTTTTCGAGACAGAGTCTCGCTCTGTTGCCAGGGCTAGAGTGTTGTGGCGTCAGCCTAGCTCACGGCAACCTCAAACTCCTGGGCTCAAGCGATCCTACTGCCTCAGCCTCCCGAGTAGCTGGGACTACAGGCATGTGCCACCATTCCCGGCTAATTTTTATATATATATGTTTTAGTTGTCCAGATCATTTCTTTCTATTTTTTAGTAGAGACGGGGTCTCGCTCTTGCTCAGGCTGGTCTCAAACTCCCGACCTTGAGCAATCCGCCTACCTCGGCCTCCCAGAGTGCTAGGATTACAGGCGTGAGCCACCGCCCGGCCTTCCTTATTTTTTATAACTAGTTAAATATATGAATGCACGCACACACATACACACACATATTCAGACCCTCTACACCTTGCTTTTCCAATTTGTAATGTAGTTCTAACTCTTTCTACAGATCCATATAAACAGCAGTTGAGGCTGCAAGAATTCTGAGGGCTTTCTGGAAGCTTGGTTAACTTTGTTACTCCCTTGGCCATTCCCTACAGAGATCATAGTAAAGCCCTTAAAAGGAGGGTGGGTCCTCTTCTAGCCATGAGGAAACTGAGGCCTGGTGAAGTGAAGTGGTTTGCCCAGGTCGGTGCCTTTTCTACCCCTATCCTGCCAAGAGTAGCAAGGAGAGAGCGAGCGGTGGGGTGGCTGTGTCCCACTCCATAGCCAGTCTTGTGGAGGGGAGCCCCAGGGGACAGCTAGAAAGATGTGAGGAGGGCCTGACACTCTCTGGGCCCCACAGGGCAAGGTGTGCTGGTAAGGTGGCCAGAACCCTTGAAGAGCACTTGGGCATAACCAGCTGGAGGTCTGTTGGACCCACGACCCCAACCTTATCAACCCGTGGAAATTCCAGTCTGGCTCCTTCTAATCTGAAAGCGCTTTTGTTGTCCTTATTCCATGACCCCATTCCTTTTGTTGTTTTTTTGTTTGTTTGTTTTGTTTTCATTTTTTTAATTTAAAAGCCAGTCAAATGTAGCAGTGGGGGGTTGAATACCAACTTTAGTGACACTAATACTAATAAGTTCTGATAACCCACTACCATCAGACCAGCCGACCCCATTCCTTTTGAACTGGGTGGCTGTGTGGGATCTTGTAGGCACCAAAGCTGTGCCCTTCCTTCCCCAGCCCTGATGGTGACAGCAAGCCGCCGGAGCCTTCATGCCTGCACGTCCCTCGGTCCCTCCAGTGTGATGAATGTTCTCCTTGCTGCCATCCCTGGGAGTCCTGAAGCAGGCACTCTGCTCCCCCAGTTTAAAGCACTTCTGAGTCAAGGTTGGGAAGAGGGAGAAAGGGAACAAACTTTGTACAGGGCCTACCCTGAGCCAAGAACAGGATGGGTGCCTTATATAGCATCTTGCAACCTCTCAATCCCATCAAGTTAGTAAATGCATTTAGCAGTCATGGAAGCAGGCTCCGGGGTGAACTGATTTGCCCAAGGCACTTGAGTACTTAATGACAGAAACCACATTCAAACTCGGGTCTGGGCAGGCACCAGTGGCTCACATCTGTAATCCCAGCACTCTAGGAGGCGAGGTGAGAGGATTGCTTGAGGTCAGGAGTTCGAGACCAACCTGAACAAGAGCAAGACCCCCATCTCTACTATAGAAAAAAAAAATTAGCCAGGTGTGGATATAAAAAAAAAAATTAGCTGAGCGTGGTGGCACATGCCTGTAGATCCAGCTACTCGGGAGGCTGAGGCAGGAGGATCGCTCGAGCCCAGGAGTTGGAGGCTGCAGTGAGCTATGATGACACCATGGCACTCTAGCCTGGGCAACAGAGCAAGACTCTGTCTCAAAAGAAAAAAACAAAAAAATACCAAAAAAACCCCACTCAGGTCTGTGCTACCACACCATGATGCTTCAACGGTTTCCCAGCAGACAAACTGTTTTTCCCATCATCCAAAGACTTCATCCAAAGCTAGTCTGAGTTTTGAAATATTTATACCTTGAGCTAAGGCAGGAAGGAAAGACTGCAAAGAAAATGACATTATTATAAATCTGAATTATGTCAGCTTCTCTCTTCCCGGTTTACAGTGAAGTCAGATCGTCACCTTCAGGTTTAATCAGCTCGCTGTGCTGAGGTCAGCTCTCCTGGTCCCTGGAGACGGTCCCTGTGGCATCAGATGTGAGAGGATGTGTCTGACTGCCCACACTTCCTCCATCCCTCCCTCTCGGGGCAAGGCCCTGTGCCATAGGTATGGCCACCTGACCTGACTCTGAACATTTGGAAACTGAGTCCCCACTTTTCGCAATCGCGTTCTGTACCCTGTTCTGCCTCCTTTCGCGTGTCCTGGGCAGTAAGCACGACTGGCTCTGATTTTTTTTTTTTTTTTTTGAGACAGAGTCTCACTCTTTTGCCCGGGCTAGAGTGAGTGCCGTGGCATCAGCCTAGCTCACAGCAACCTCAAACTCCTGGGCTCAAGCAATCCTACAGCCTCAGCCTCCTGAGTAGCTGGGACTACAGGCATGTGCCACCATGCCCGGCTAATTTTTTCTATATATTTTTAGCTGGCCAATTAATTTCTTTCTAATTTTAGTAGAGGCGGGGGTCTCGCTTTTGCTCAGGCTGGTCTCGAACTCCTGAGCTCAAACAATCCGCCCGCCTGGGCCTCCCAGAGTGCTAGGATTATAGGCGTGAGCCACCGCGCCCGGCCTCTGGCTCTGATTTTTAAGTGAGCTGTGCCTGCGATGTCAGAGGTGAGCCCAACCTCTTATGGGTTGTCTGGTCTTCGGCAATTTATGAAGCTGAGGTCTTTGCACCTCAGCTTTATCGCTTAGTAAGTGGGGATAATATTAGTACCGGCCTCACTGGACTTGGAGGATGAATGAGATATGCACATAAAACAGCGTCGTTAGTCAGTGAAGTTTGGCTCTCGGCAGTATAACTTTGTTGGGGATTTCATAAGACGATGTGTGTGCAGTGTGGAGTCAGTGCCCGACCCATCGTCAGAGCTGTGCTCGTAGATGTGACTCCCCTTCTGTCCCTGCCCCCCTCCACCCTGGGTCCCCGCCTAAGGAATGCTAACATGATAATCTCACCACCCACAGACCGATCCCTTTTTCTTATTGGTGTCTACTCTTCTTTCTGGTGTCCAGACTTAGTGTCTTGAACTTTTTTTTTTTTTGAGATAGGGTCTCACTGTGTTGCCCCGGCTGGATTCAAACTCCTGGGCTCAAGCCATCCTCTCGCCTCAGCCTCCCGAGTAACTGGGACTATAGGCAGGTGCCACTGCGCCTGGTTCTCCTGAGCTTTCTTGACAAAAAAGCTCAGAAGTGTTAAAATTATTGTCATTAATGCTTACCTGAAGTCGAGATTCTTCTTTGCAGAGTCTGAGGTCCTTCTTTGCCCTCCTTTTTCTTCCCTTTTGCAGTCTCCTGGCCCCGCTCTGTTCACCAAGCAGCGTACCCTTCCGCTTTCCTTCCTGCCTGGAAAGAGGACTCACTCTTCCCATCGAGGTTCCTGGGGTTCCGGTCCACCTGGAGAGACGAACTGGCCTCAGGTTCAGTTGTCAGCAGTGGAAGGTTCGCAGTCTCCCCTCATTACGCATTGGCAGGCTCTTCCACAATCACATTCGAGCCAAGATTCATCCAGGCAAAAGGGACACTTCCCAGGAACAGTTAAGTACTTGGCTTTTCTAGCAGTTGCTCACATATCTGGGCATTTCACAACATGACTTTCCTCATTTCCCTGGTAAAAATCAGTTGTATTTATTGGCTTGTTGACCTCTTCTTCCAGCCAATCCTAGGAACTAGTGAACTTGCTGGGTTTGTTTTTTTCTTTTAATTTAAATGAATGAACTACCTCAGAGATCTAAATGTAGCATGCCAGAAGACCAAGATGATGGAGTCTTTTTGTGGTGATTGTGATAGAGATGATAATTGTGATGACATTACTGTTGATAATGACATTGATAGTATAATAACAAAGACTATACAATGTCCCTGTACTCTTGTATTCATAGTTCACAAAATATTTTTACATTTATTATTTTGTCTCACCATCCCGTCAACAGATGAACAGTGTAGATCATAACTGCATTTGTAGACGAGGCTCAGAGAGGTGAAGTGGTTGCCTAGATATTTCTTTTTTAAAACAATTGGTTTATTAGGGTATACTTGATGTACATTAAACTGCACATATTTAAAATGTACAATGTAACACATTTTGCCAGGTGTATATATACACTTGTGAAACCATCACCGTGATCAAGACGATGAACAAATCCACAATGCTGGAGGTCTCCGTGTGCCCTCCGTCCTGCCTCTTCTTTCCTTCTCCTCTCCCCATCCCAGGCAACCACCGATCTGCTTCCAGTGACTATAGATTAGTTCTGCATCTTCTGGAATTTTATGTAAGTGGAATATACAGTATGCGCTCTTTTGGGGAGGAGGTGCTATCTGGATTCTTTCACTCAGCTTAATTATTTTGGAATCGATTTATGATATTGTGGTAAAAATAGTTCATTCTTTTTTATCACTATTATTTTATTGTATGGATATACTACAATTTGTTTATCCATTTAACTGTTGATGGACATTGTATTGTTTCAAGTTTTTGGTTATTGCAAGTATAGCTGCTATGAAATTCATGTATAAGTCTTTGTGCGGACATATGCTTTAATTTCTCTTGGGTAGATACCCAGCAGTGGAATGGCCCAGTCATGGGATAGGTTTATTATTTTTTATTATTTCAAATTGGCTATATTCCAGATGAGATTTGTTTGTTTGCGTGTGTGTGTGTGTGTGTGTGTGTGTGTGTGTATCTTTTTGCCCAATGTTTGTATCAAAGGGGGTAATTCTAGACTCATAGAATAAATTAGAAAGTTTTCCATCTTGTTTTATGTTCTGGAAGAGTTTACCTATATCATTTTATTGATGGGTTTGATAAAATTGATCTACAAAATAATCTGGACCTGATGCTTTTTAGGAAGTTTTAAATTTTTATTTCTTTTTATTTTTGATTCTTTCAATTTCTTTAATAGTAACTGGTGTATTCAAGTTTTCAGGTGGGTTTCCAACTGTTCTTTCATTGGTGGTATATTTATTTATTAATAGGTTATCTGTCCCACTAGAATGTAAACTGTTCGAGGAAAGAACTCCAGGCTCTGTTCTTTATTTTCTCATGAAAGGTACATAATATGTAGTCATTTGGTGGAATGAATGAATATTGATGTCTAGCTGTTGTAACAAATACACCCTGACATTTCAGTAGCTTAATATAATAACATCTATTTGTTTCTTCACATACAGATCTATTTCTTCCTGACAAAACTGTCCACTGTGGGTGTTCCTGGGCAGTGGACGACTGTCCACCATGGGATGACTCAGGGACCCAGCCTCCTTCCACTTGTGGCTCAGCCATCCCCTCCACTTGGAGCTGGCAAGTGGAGGAAGAGAGGCAGGAGGTTTCTGACTTATAAATGCCTTGCTCTCAAAGGGACACTCAACACTCTCACTCACTTCCTTGGGAGTAACATGACCCAACCTATATGCAAAGGAGGCTGGGAAATGTAGTCCCTGGCTGGGCTGCTGCTGCTTAGCAACAACTCTCCATCATGGAAGAGGGAACAAGACTTTTCCGTGGGCAGTTAAGTGTGTCTTTCACGGGAGGCAAAAGGTTTCATTGCTGAGGTTTTCATTGCCTTGCTCTGTGAGAGTTTTTGTGCCAGTGTTTGATGAATGGTTGTTTTCATGGCTGCCAAGAGCTGTTGAGTAAGAATGTAACAGCAGACATTCATTTCCTTGCTGTGTTTGTCCAACAACTCACTGTCTCACAGCTGGAAAACTCATTACTCATGAGTACTTCTTTCCCAGGTACAAGAACATAAAGATGTATTTATCGAACACTTTTTAGGGCAATGACAGTGAACTGTTAATCCAAAAATACACACCAGTCAAATGTCAAGTTTAAATATTAGAGAAAAATCTAAATATTAAAGAGAATTCAAAGATACATACCAGTCAGATACTTCTTTCATTTATCCATTCACTTTTTTATTGAAACTTAATTCATACAACATAAAATTTCACATAATATGGTATAAAATTTCCAGTTTTAAAGTGTACAATTCGGTGGGTTTTAGTATATTCACAAGGTTGTATAACCATCACCACTATCCAATTCCAGAAAATTGTCATCACCTCAAAGGGAAACCCTGTACCTGTTAACAGTCACCCCCAGTTCCATCCTCCCCTCGGTCTCTGGCAACCACTGATCTACTTTGTTTCTATAGATTTGCCTGTTCTGGACATTTCATATAAGTGGAATCATATGCTATGTGGCCTTTTGTGTCTGTTTTCTTTCACTTAGCATAATGTTTTCAAGGTTCATCCATGTTGTAGCATGTATCAATACCGCATTCCTTTTTATGGTGAATAATATTCCATTGCATGAATAGACTACATTTTGTTTACATCATTCATTCATTTAAAAAAACTTTTTTTTTTCTGAGACACAGTCTTACTCTGTTGCCCGGGCTAGAGTGCCATGGCGTCAGGCTCACTCACAGCAACCTCGAACTCCTGGGCTCAAGCGATCCTTCTGCCTCAGCCTCCCGAGTAGCTGGGACTACAGGCATGTGCCACCATGCCTGGCTAATTTTTTCTATTTTTAGTTTTCCAACTAATTTCTTTCTATTTTTTTTTTTTTTTTTTT
>RJWJ010027296.1:0-22316 GCA_004363605.1 Indri indri
AGGCATGCGCCACCATGCCCGGCTAATTTTTTCTATATATATTTTCAGCTGTCCAATTAATTTCTTTCTATTTTTTTGGTAGAGACGGGGTCTCGCTCTTGCTCAGGCTGGTCTCGAACTCCTGAGCTCAGGACGATCCGCCCGCCTCGGCCTCCCAGAGTGCTAGGATTACAGGCGTGAGCCACCGCGCCCGGCTGATTTGTTTTCTTGAAGAAGGAAAAGCAGTAGAGTTACAGCTGATCTTAGAGATGTACCTAAACTTGGGCATGCCTTCATAAATATGCACACTATTTCGGAGCAACATCACCTCTCTCTGAAGGGGAAGATGAGATTGAGAAATTACAGAATAGATTTGTTAAGGGACTGACAGATTTTCAAGCATTTCCTGGAGTGAAAAGTTTAAATGTTTTGTCCTAAGATCACGCTGTAAATGATATCAACTGCAATGCCTAGGTTTTTGGGTTCCTGGTCATTTAACTCATGGTTGTAAATGTACTTATATTTTTAATAGCTCAGAATTCAGAACTTCAAGGAAAGGCAAATGAGATTGAGAAAGCATTTCAGACTTCCCAGCAGAAATGGAAAGAAGAATGCAGAAGATTTGAACATGATTTGGAGGAAAGGGACAATATCATTCAAAATTGCAATCGAGAATATGATTTACTTATGAAAGAAAAAAGCGGACTAGAGAAAACTCTACAGGTAAAATATTTTTTACAAGGGATGTTTTCTATATATAATGTAATATTCATTGAGATGTGTTGTACATTATTTGAAGTTATCCTTGAGTTTCCTTCCTTCCTTTCTATTCTCTCCCTCTCTTCTTTCCTTTTTAGGAGCATTTTTGCTGGTCTCTTTTACAATACGCTTTAGGAATATATTAATATGTATACTGTTTTTTTGTGTGGAAAACAGTTTGAGATCTCTGATCAAAAAATTTTAAGAAAACAGTAAAACACTTATATGAGTATATTGCGAGAAGGTAAGAACCTGTAGCTCTTTTGGTATAGCAGCATGAGAATTTGGAATTTTAGGAATGTGGGCCCTAGATTTTGGTCTGAATATACAATAAATATAGAAAAATATTTGTATGTTTTATGTAAGCTTCAATATCTATGTAGAGCATGTTCTATATAGACATATGATGTGTAAAATATTTAAGCTTTACGAAAATTATTGTGAGCCATCTATTCCCCCATTTTTTGTTCCTTTTTTACTCCCTAAAGTAAAAGTGTAGTTTAAGGTTGAAGTTACCAGAGACTTAGAAGATAGATTTTGAATTATCTATATTTGCTATTTTTTAAAGTAACAGTTAAAAAATATATGATAAAGCTGGGCATGGCGGCTTACACTCGTAGTCCCAGCTACTCAGAAGGCTGAGGTGGGAGGATTGCTTTAGCCCAGGAGTTCCATACTGCAGTGCACTATGATTTCACCTGTGAGTAGCTATTGTACTCCAGCCTGGGCAGTATAATAGGACACTCATCTCCAAAAAATAAATAAAAACACGATAAAAATTCATTTGCCACTGGTGTAAATGGCTTTTCTGAAATCTGGAAATGTATTTTTACTAAAAAGTAATTTTATAGAGGCATTCGCTAAATGTAAAAGTTTTGGCTCAATGGTTCTAGGACATTTTCAGCAGATCTACTTTTGATTTCCTCCACTTTAATAGTCATAGTTTGTCTCTTTTGTTTACTACTGTATTGCTAGACCCTGGAACAGTCCTTGGCATATACAAGGGCTCCATTAGTATTCGAATGGGGGAGGTTTAGGTGGTGGCTGGTACTATAAGTCCTTGGATGGGCCCGTATAAGCTTTCCCATATAAAATATCCTGGAGTTATGGGGAAAGAAGTGTGGAAGCATTCCTTTAACCAATCAGCCTGCACCTCAAGATGTAAAATCTTGATATGCAGATCACTTAGCTACTTAGGAGAACACTGCTTTGATTTTAGGCTATTGGCTTTGAATTGATCTGCAGAGAGACTTTGGGGGAGTTTGGGGTTAATTAGGAGTCACTAGGAGCCCTTAGGGGAAAAAAGCCTCAGGGCTCTTCATGATAGCTTTCTGTTAGTGAAAGTTATAAGAGCAATATTTATTATACAGATCCGTGCTACCATATATGGATATGGGAGACTTGCTTTCTCGTATAAACCATAGAAAAATTCTCCTGTGTTAATGGGGACCTATTTTATATCCTATAGGTTACAAAATTGGATTTCTCATGAAACTCACATTTTATATTTTTAAGATTTCGAACCAAATTAGATCCTATAAATACTTAGGAAAACTCAAAAGGAAAAAGCATTTTTCAAATATTATTTGAGAATTGTAGAACTAGAAATTAGTTACGGTCCAAATGCAAAAAAAATTTTTTTTGGCTTTTCAAATTTTTAAAATTTTGGAGTTTCCTTATCCTGATTTGTTGCACAAAATTCTTTCCTTCTCCCTTTTTGGAAATACATTGTTCTGTGTCAGATTTATGTATAAATTATCAGGGATAATCTAAGCACCTTGTTCATAAGTAGAGATTTCCATATTAAATAGAATCTACTTTGTTTATATCTATCATGTGTTGATATTTTGTTCAAGCCTCTGAAGTTAAATTTTTCAGAAAAATTGGGTCAAATATATGCCTATATATACAAGTAGGTATAAAATGTTACTTAAATTGGTAACCATAGCTGCTTATACAGATCTACATTCTGATGATCAAAATTGTAATTTTATTAATGACTTTAGCATGAATCATAATGAGTTTTAACAGTTTATAGGTAAGGAGAGCATCTTTGTATACTTAAAATGGGGATGAAGGAAGAAAGATAATTTTTATTGATCTAATAGTAAAGCAAGATTTTATTCGTATAAAGGAAGCGTTGGAAAAACATCAACAGGAGAAGAGTGAAATGGAGCCTCATATCAGGGAGACAGCATTGGAGGAGTTTAGATTACAAGCAGAACAATGGGAAGCAGAAAGAAGAGAGTTACAATTTATAGTACAGGTATTTAAAAAATCATAATTCGGTTCCTTAAATATGTCTTTTTAACGCTATGATTTCAAAATTACGTTAGTGGGATAATTGAGTAGCTCATCCAAGGGGAAACTATTTCTATTCTTTGGTCTCTGAAAGGCCATGTTTCATTTGTAGTTACATGACAATACAGCAACTGTTACCAATAGATACCATTAGTGTTAGAGTTGGGTGACTTCCCTTGCATACCTTATGTGATTTTTTTTCAGGACATATGTGTATATTTGATATTTTATTTTTCCAATTTAAAATGTGAGACTAACAGTTGTCTTTAATAGGATAAAGAAATGGAATAATAGGATTTTGGTTATTAAAGGATCCTTACAAATCATATATTGCAGTGATTTTTGCTACATTTGATCTTAGCCAAAAGGCCGAGAAGCAATTGCAGTGATTTTCGAACTCTTTTTAAGAAGTGCAAATTCTTAATTATCCTCTATTCCTTCACCCCCTCCAACACACAGAATTCCCAAGGCTTCTAATAGTCTAGTTTGAAAATTACTGATTATATCTAATCCCCTTTATAAATGAGCAGATGGAGATTTAGAAGTTACTGACTTACTCAAATTATAGACGAAGTGATTAATGTGGGGAAAGACTACAGGTCTCCAGATTCTCACTCCAATGTACTCTGCATTTTTTTCAGAGATTATATGTATTTATTTTGAAGGAGAGGTAGGAGAAACTCAAATTGTTAATTGTATTATTGTGTATTTTAAAGGAAATTTGTGAACAGATAATCCCCTTTAAGGAAAAAACTCACTAACTAACTAAAAATTTCAAGTAAATTTCCATTGCTTTTGTTGTTTAGTTTGTGATAACACAATTTGTCTTGTGTAATTTTTTTAATGCAAAATGACAGATTGAAATAGCCTTTGTATAAATGTCAAAGATACACATTCTTCACAAGAATGAAAAATATCCACTTAAAATACATTTTGGGGTAACTTCGTGTCAGAAACAACTTTGCAAGACAGAAGCTGGCCCCAAATATGCAGAGACTAGGAGCCACCTTATTTCTTTAAGAGTGAAAGCTGGCAGTGAACAGTGGAAATGTTGAATTTGTTGTATATGTAAGTTCTTAGAATACCAGCAAAACCACAGCTTTCCCAGACCTTTGGTCTTTTTACAATATTTTTCTTTCCAGGTACCCCCTCTGTAGACTCTGTTGTATAACCACTCTTCAGACATCTTGTATTCTGAATCTGCTTGTAATTTATGTAGTTAATTTGTTCCTTCATTCATTTATTCATTTTTCCCTAAGTACTTACTGAGTTACTGCTGTCAATACTGAGGATATAAAACTGATTAAGATGTGGTTTCTGTCCTGGAAGATCTTTTACCATAGAGAGGCATCTGAAGAGAGAAAATATATTATAATGTAATAAAATTTTGAACAAAATACTGTAGGACCATAAAAGAGAAATTGATTAACTACCTGGGAGACTAAGGAAGTCTTCACAGAGCAGATATTTGAGCTGTTGTTGATAATTATCTTAAAGGCTACCTGGAAACAAACAAGCAAGCTTAAGTAAATGAAAATAACTCCTTTATTTCTAAACACTCAGAAATCTGTAGTGCTACTGGCCAGAGTCCTAAACTTATAAAATGTGATTCAGAGACCTGTATTTAAATGTGTGAATGGTGTGATTTTGGTCTAGTTACCTGGTCAATCCTATGAATCCCAAATGAAACATGTGGTTATGCCAAACTTTATATTATGAAGTACTAAAAGAATTTAAAATTCTGTATCAGTCTTTAATTATGATGTGTGGAGAAGAATGGGGGACTATACTTCTTAGTTACCAGTGACGATATCTTGCTTTGCTGCTTTTGTAAGATAAATTTCATTGTATTTTGTAACTGGAATGTTCAGAGCTGTTTCTCAATTTCGTGTCCTTTTTATTAAAATTGCTTAGATTAAAATTCCTTTTTCTTTTATAAAATAACCTTAAAAAATTAATACATACCTTTATATTAAAAAGGCTCTTTTAAAACAACTCGAGGGATAGAGTAAAATTCTCTATTGGCTGTTGACGGGCTTAGTTTTTCACCCTATAATTAGGTGTTGGTATCATGTAGTGTTCAAATAAGTTAAAAAAAAAAAAACCCTTCTTAGTATAACCTCATCTTTAACAGACAAAGCTGGTGTAATATTTCTCTCATCTGGGCTTTAGAATTCAGACTCACTATAAAAAGAAAATCTCAATTTTATGCCATGTCCCTGTTTTTTCTCGGGAGTCGGAGTGCTAAATAGAGGCATCCTTCTCTGGGATATTAATGTGAATTCTTACTGAGGTTACCTCAAAAGTTACCTCATTTTAAGATAATGTTTCTCATTTTTTCCAACCCATGCCCTCTTTTGATAAAACATAAAAATTCTGTGTCTGTCTTTAGTGTTATCTGGAATTTCAAAAGAAATCAAAGCCAAAGTAATTTTAGAACAAAGTATTTATGTTGATTTTGAAAATACATATAATTATTTTATTTTGATTTCTATTTAAAGTGTTTATTTAAAAATTAGTGTTTTAATTAATTAATTTTTCTTTGTTCCTGCAATTGCATTGTGAACTTTGAAGGTGTTTATTTGCCACAAGCTTTTCTATTGTAGACAGTATAGGACAGGCAGTGTTAAATCTTTGTTTTTTAAACCACTGTGCTCTTCTTTTGTCATTTTCCAAGTTCATTTCAGTGTATAATTTTCAGAAGGACTGAAAGCCTTTAGAAGATGAATGTATGTTTTTCATATTTATTTCATTTCTAAAATTCTATAACTCAACCAGAGAATAAAGTTATCCTTTTCTCATTCGTTGACTAATTTTGGTGTATGTATCTAATGATTAAGGCATGGAGGAGTTTGTGATGGCATGGGCAATGTAGATTGAAAATAATACCATGAACTAAAGAAAGAGGAGGAAGAGTGGGGAGGCAGCATAGAAAGTTACCAGACCAGGCTTATGCAGTAGTAGGTTGTATAGTAAGATAACTTACTCATTAGTGATTGGGGTACAACATTTCAAAGACTGACCCAGGAAGTACAATTGTGATCTAGGGACAGTTTGGAAGAAGTTACATGAAAAGGAAGTGTTTAAGAAGTTTGCCTCAAATGAATAAGGGCAGCAAGGAGTACTTCTTTGTAGTTTCCTGGAAAACTGTCTACTGGTATCCCGTTAGCAAATGGCATAGAAAATGACTCTGGCACTGGTACTGCTTGTTTTTTCCAAACAGGAAATATCTTAATATTTAATTTATAAAATTACTGTATTGTGTTCATTGTACAAATGCCACTCATTTAGGGAAATTTAAAAGCAGAAAGTAAAGGTCTTACCCCCCCTTTCCCTTCCAATTTCACTCCTCATCTAAGGATGTATAAATACATGTTAATGTATTTACATAAATGAAATTATATAAATCAATAACATTTGCATCCTTCTTTTGATGTCCATTCCTTATTCTTTTATTTTTTGCGTGGTATTCTGTCATGTGGGTGTGCCTAATATACAGTAGTCCCCCCTTATCCTCTGGGAACTTGTTCCAAGACCCCCCAATGGATGCCTTAAACTATAGATAGTACCGAACCCTATGTATACTATGTTTTTTCTTATACAAACATACCTGTAATGAAGTTTAATTTACAAATTAGACAGAATAAGAGATTAATAATAGCTAATAATAAAATAGAACAATTGTAACAATACACTCTAATAAAAGTTATATGAACATGGTCTCTGCCTCTTTCTCAAAATATCTTATTGTACTGTACTCACTTATTTTGGGACTGAGGTTGACTGAGAGTAACTGAAAGGAAAGTGAAACTGTGGATAAGGGGACGATTGTATTTCAGCAATCCATTATGATGGACATTTTATTTCTTTCAAAATTTTTGGCTCTAATTAAAAATGCTTCACTAGCATTCTTGTCTATATCTTTGAGCAGTTGGGCAAAGTGATTCTGCTGTGTAAATATAGCTGCTTGTTTTGCAAGCTTATGGACTTATAATTATGATAGGTATTATACAAAATTAGTACCAGTTTATACTTTCCAGCAACAAACACTGTCTTTGATTGTAGAACTCTGCTGGCTGTGGGGATTTAGGGAAGAAGAACTTATTCTAGCTCTTTCAGGAGATAACTATGCACTAGATTAAGGTTGTAGCTAGCTATATTGATATATTTTATAAGCTAGAAAAGGAATATTTTAGCTCTGATACTTTTCTAACTATACTTGTATAATTCTTCAGAATTGGAACCATATTTTGGATTCTGAGAAATGTTTATGTGAATACATATAAAGAATCATACTTTTTGGTCTATGTTTCTGGACGATGTGGAAAGAAAGCAAGTTTATTTTCTAACAGCACAATGTGGTTTCCTGTAATGTTAGATGTCAGTTCAAAAACAAGCCTTGTTTTAAAATATTTTAAGTTCAACATCTCCCTCTAGTGGAACAAAGAAGAAACTCCCTCAATTACCAATGTCTTTAACATGATTTTCACAGGTGCGCATGCACACACATACACGCACACACACACACCCCTGCTTTTCCACTGCAAGGATCCAGGTAGCTTTTGGTTTGATTAGAAAATAAATTCTGTGACAGAAATTCCAAAGTTAAATTTATTTGAGGGGGGGCAAATTAATCTTTGTGTAAACTGCAAGAGATATTCTGTAGATCTTTTGGAAATTTCTTGTGTGTTACAATGCATCCCAGCCTTGGATTTATTGATAAAACCATAAACTTAAATATTTTAACATAAAAACCTCCCCCCAAAGATTTATATAATCAATACCCAATATAACTCACTAGTACCATTAATACAACCAATACTCATAGCCTAGATGATGTTAGTGTTTGTCATGTTTGCTTCAGAATTAAAAACAAATAATAAATGTCCTATCATTGAAGACTGACTATTCTGAATCACTTCCCCATCCTACCACCACTCCACCCCTAAAAGATAACTACCATTCTTAAATTGATGTTTAATTTTCTGTCTGTATATATTGATTGTATTATTTTAGTATTTTATATGTTGTGTAATATACATGGAGTATCATACAGAGTATGCATCTTTGTTCAACATACATTTTTCGCTTATGCTTTTGAGATTTATTCAAGTTAATAAAATAGCTCTCGTTTGTTCAATTTAACTGCTGTGTAGCATTTTTTTTTTTGGTGGGGGATTTTCTGGTTTTTACTAGACAAATTCTAAAAGCTTTAACACTTGCTGTATGGTATTTTATCCTGTGTAAATACTGTAATTTGTCAGTTACCTGACTGTCTTAGTTCATTTTCTGTTGCTTCTAACAGAATACCTAAAACTTGGTAATTTATAAAGAAATAATTTCTTTCTTTTTTCCTTTATTGATATGTAATATTTTACATATTTATGGAGTACATATTAGTGCTTTGTACATGCATAACATGTGTAATGATCAAGTCATTTTAGGGTATCTATTACCTTGAGTATTTATCATTTCTGTGTTGGTAACATTTCAGCTCTTCCCTTTTAGCTGCTTTGAAATATATATTGTTGCTAACGATAGTCACCCCACTTGGTTATCGAACATAGAGCTTATTTCTTCTATTTAACTGTAAGTTTGTACCCATTTGACAAACTCTTCATTTGTCTTCATCCCATTCTCACACCCTTCCCGGCTTCTGGTATCGATCATGCTATTCTTTATCTCCATATAGTTAAGTTTTTTGGCTTCCACATATGAATGACAGCATGCAGAATTTGTCTGTCTGTATGTGGGTTATTTCCCTTAACATAATGACCTCTAGTTCCATGCATGTTGCTGCAAATGACACGATCTCATTCTTTTTTATGGCCAAATAGTATTCCATTGTGTATGTATACCACATTTTCTTTATCCATTTGGCCACTGATGGACACTTAAGTTGATTCTGTATCCTGGCTATTGTGAATAGTACTATGATAAATATGTGAGTGCAGGTATCCCTTTGATATAATGATTTCTTTTCCTTTGGATAAATGCCAAGTAGTGGGATTGCTGGAGTATATGGTATAATAGTTCTATTTTTAGTTTTTAAAGAAATCTCCATACTGTTTTCCATAGTGGTTGTACTAGCTTACATTTCCACAAACAGTGTATAAGAGTTCCTTTTTTTTAATATCCTCACCAGTGTGTATTATTTTTGTCTTTTTAATTATAGCCATTCTAACTGGATAAGGTGATATCTCATTGTGGTTTTGATTTGCATTTTCCTGATGCTTAGCAATGCTGAGCAGTTTTCATATACCTGTTGACCATTTATATATGTATTCTTTTGAGAATTGTCTATCCATGTACTTTGCCTACTTTTTAATGAAATTATTATTATTTTTTATCATTGAGTTATTTGAGTTCCTTGTGTGTTCTGGATGTTAGTCCCTTGTCAGGTAAACAGTTTGCACATATTTTCTCTCATTCAACAGATTATCTCTTTACTGTGTTGATTGTTTCCTTTGCTGTGCAGAAGTTTTTTAGTTAATACAGTCCCATTTGTTTATTTTTGTTTTACTTGTCTGTGCTTTTGAGGTTTTAACCATGAAATCTTTGCCTCGACCAATGTCCTGAAGTGTTTTCCCTATGTTTTCTTCTAGTAGTTTTATAGTTTTGAGTCTTACATTTGGGTCTGATATCCATCTTGAGTTGATTTTTTTATATGGTGAGAGATAGGGGTCCAGTTTCATTCTTATGCATGTGGACATTCAGTTTTCCCAGCACCATTTATTGAAGAGGTCATCCTTTCCCTAGTGTATGTTCTTGGTGCCTTCATTGAAAATCAGTTGGCTGTAAATGTGTGGATTTATTTCTGGGTGCTGTATTCTGTTCCATTGGTCTATGTTTCTATTTTTATACCAGTACATGCTGTTTTGGTTACTATAGCCTTGTAATATATTTTAAAGTCAGGTAATGTAAAGGCCCCAGCTTTTTTGTTGTTGTTTACTGCGGATTGCTTTGGCTGTTCAGGCTGTTTTATTGTTTCTATAGGAATTTTAGAATTGTCTTTTCTATTTCTGTGAAAAATGACATTAGTATTTTGATAGGGATTGCATTGAATTTGTAGATTCCTTTGTCATTTTAACATTATTAATTTTTCTAATCCAGGAGCATGGGCTGTCTTTCCATTGTGCCCTCTTCAGTTTCTTTCATCAGTGTTTTGTAGTTTTCCTTGTAGAGGTCTTTTACTTCCTTGGTTAAATTTACTCCTAGGGGATTGTCTTGTTGATCTTTTTTGACTGTTTCATTAGTGTTGTGTAGAAACACTACTGATTTTTGTATGTTAATTTTGTATCCTGCAACTTTACTGAATTTGCTTATCAGCTCTAAAAGTTTTTCGGTAGAGTCTTTTGGTTTTCCTAAATATAAGATCATGTCATCTGTAAAAAGGGACAATTCGACTTCCTCTGTTTCAATTTGCCTTTTCTTTCTCTTGCCTGATTGCTCAGGCTGGGACTACCAGTACTACGTTGAATAGGAGTGGTGGAAGTGGGCACTCTTGTCTCATTCCAGGTCTTAGAAGAAAGGCTTTTAACTTTTCCCCGTTCAGTATGATGTTAGCTATGTGTTTGTCATATACGGCCTGTATTATATGGAGTTATGTTCCTTTATTATATGGAGGTATTTTCAAATGCTTTTTCTGCAATGATCATAAGTTTTTTGTTTTTCATTCTGTCCCTGGTGTATATCCCACTTGGTCATTGTATTTTATCTTTTTGATGTGCTGTTGAGTTTGGTTTGTTAGTATTTTATTGAATACTTTTGTATCCAGGTTCATTAGGAATATTGGCCCATAGCTTTCTTTTTTTGTTGTATCCTTGTCTGGTTTTGATGTCAGAATGATGCTGGCCTGGTAGAATTCCCTCCTCTTTAAATTTTTGGAATAGTTTGAAGAGGATTGGTATTAGTTCTTCTTTATATGTTTGGTAGAATTCAGCAGTGAATCTATCCAGTCCCGGGCTTTTCTTCGTTGGAATACTTTTTGTTACTGATTCAATCTTACTACTTGTTATTGGTCTGTACAGGTTTTCTATTTATTCCTGATTCAATCTTGGTAGGTTGTATATTTCCAGGAATTTATTTATTGTTGTGTTGGGGAATAGGACTTTTGGTCTTTGGATTGTTTTTTTCAATTCAGTGTGTGGCCTCTTCACTTTTATTGTCTAAAAGAAGACAGTGATGGAAGAAAAAGGAAAATATTCATAAAACAGAAAGAAAAAGCATGCCAATTTATATAGTATCTTATTGTTCTTTCAGTGAATTATTATGAACATTTGAATCTACACTTGTCTTATAGTGTAGATGTCACACTGGATTTAAAATGAAGACAGAGATAAACTTACTGGTATTTCTCACAATGTTCTAAAGAATACTGGTTTATGAGATGCTAATGGATTTTTTTTTTTTGAAAATAGTTTTCCTAGAGAAACATGTTGGAAAAGACTTTGTTTATGGTAGAACTTTCTTTCTTCTTTCTTTTTTTTAGAGACAAGGTCTTGCTTTATCACCCAGGCTCGAGTACAGTGACATGATCATAGTTCACTGTAACTTTGAACTCCTGGACTCACAACAATCCTCCTCCCTCAGCCGCCTGAGTAGCTGGGACTACAGGTGTGCACCATTGTGCCTGGCTAATTAAAATTTTTTTCCTCTAGAGACAGGCTCTTGCTGTGTTGCCCAGGCTGGTCTTGAACTCCTGGCCTCAAGTGATCCTCCTGCCTCCACCTCCCAAAACACTGGGATTATAGGCACAGGCACCACACTCAACTGAGAGTTATATTTGATGCTTGCAACATACTCACCTAGATTCTGATGATAAAAATGATAGAAATTCTTGGAAGCATGTGTAAATCTTTATGTGTGTATGTCTGTGAATAAGATTGTGTTCGTGAGGAAAACATGGGAAAGAGGACTTTATTAAAGGCCTGAAATAAGAATGACGAATCTAGATTAGTTACTGTGGAGAATACTATGATATATGTATGTTAACTTTGTTTGAACTTCCAATAAAATTCAACTCTTGTTTCTGAGTTTAGTTGGAGAAGGAGATTGAGAGGTTTTAGTAGAAGACTACCTGAAGTTATTTGTCTTTCAATAGAGAGGAAATGAAACACAGCCATCTAGTGGATGCAATTTGAAGAGCTATAAGCATGTAGTTTAAGTACCATGGGCTCATGTAAACATTACTGGGCATTCAAGCTAATCATTCCATATCACACAAAGGAGCAGTATACAATTGAATAACTAAATACTTTAAAATTTTAACAAGAGGGAAAACATATGTGATAGTTGAATGACAGCATTGTATAAATACCCTCAGAGGTCAATTGAACTAGCATAACATTTTAGTATGCTATACATATTTTCCATTGTAATATAATCAGCTTTTTAAATTGTAAAATTTCAGTAGTGTTTTTTAAACAAATGTATATTCTGAAACATTGCTGGAAAATATCTCAGCCTCTTGCTTGTATAAATTAACCTATTATGGTTGAAGCCCAGATTTAGTGACTCACTGTCTTCTATACAGTAAACTTTTACTCATTGATGGCTTACAAACTTTACTGATGCAAAAATGAATTATTTTCCAGGAGCAAGATAGTGCTGTACAAAATATGCACAAGAAAGTAGAAAAATTAGAAACAGAACATATGGATTGCTCTGACCTTTTACGGCGACAAACAAGTGAACTTGAATTTAGCACTCAACGTGAGGAACGCCTTAGAAAAGAATTTGAGGTATGTTTTCTCATTGTTTTACAACACATATATATAATATGTCATCCATTTAGTGATTTACGGTTAGAGAAAGTTTTACCCTGCGATAAAATATAAAACTAATTCTGGGGACATTTATTTATATTGCATATTTGGCTGCTTTGAAAAACTCTTGTATCTGAGTAAAGTATTTTATATTTGGCCCCTAATTTTTAAAATCTGTTCATTTTTAACAATTAACTCTCATGGAATATTTGAGAAGTTTGAGAGTAATTGTTGAAAAGGTTGTGGAAGCAACACAGGAAAAGATTTGGTATACAGAGGTTCTAAAAGATAAAAGTAATATTAAATTCTAATTTTGTAGTTTAAATCAGGTACTAACTGGTTTTGTGGAATGCTTTTCAGAATAGACTTTATATGGGAAAGGAGCATCAATTTACAAGTGAAAAATAGGATTTTTATGAGTGAATGATACTGAAAATAACTTTAATTGATATTGAGAGAAATCTAATTGATTTGTTAATTTACCTTCTTTTTTAAATTTCCCTTTGCTTTGTGGAAAATGATATATTTAAACAGATAAAGTTTTGTGCTAAGCATAATTTATAATCTTTATTAGGTACGTGAACATTTATATAGACCATTTAATGGTAAAGTTCTAGACACGTAATTGTTAAACTCACTGCTGTAATGTTCTGGGAATTTTAGCTAAAGAAATATGTAAAAGCAAGAACAGCAATAAGAATTATAACTTTTGGAAAGAAGGAGGTATGATTTTTATTATTTTATTATGATATGCTTATACACATGAATAATAAAGAAAATCAACTTTAAAATTATTACACTAGTAAAAACATTTAATAAGGATGCTAGGCAGAAAATAATGTATAACAATTATATTTATATTATGACTACCAGCAATAATCAGTTAGAAACTATAATACTGAAAAGATTTTCTTTACTACGGTGATGAATTAGGAATAAAATTTAAAAATACATTAAAAATTATGAAATTTAACTGAGCGTCTTAAACAGGTAAGACATTTTGTGAACCCTTAAGACTGTAAAGATATCCTCCCTAGATTATATTATGAGTTAAAGCAGTTCCAATCCAAATTTTAATGGATTTATTTTAGAAAGACAAAATCTAAAGTTCATGTAGAAAACTAAAGAGACCGGATAAGAGCCTAAAGCATTTTGATAAAAGAAGAGTAGTGAGTGGGGACTTATTCTTACCAGAGGTTAATACATATTATAAAGCTTTAGTAAGGTATCAGTGGTGGTTCTTTGGTTGTATTACAACAGAAACTAACTTTGCTTAACTTAAATAGGGACTTCAGTATGGGAATCATATTCACAGAATCAGATGGAAGACCAAGGAATCGTGCTTAGAAAACATGGATCTCAGAGGCTCTTCAGAGGTCTTGGGAGCAGAAATGTTGGCTGAAGTTGGGGTTAATTGGCACCAATAATTTTTACTCTTTTAATAACTTTATTTAGAGTTCAAATCCCATGGAAGGAACATTGATTGAAAGAGGTAATTCACCCTAAATAAATCCATGCCAATTCTACCAAAATTAAAACCCAAGAAAGAATTCTTATAGGGAAAATTAGTGTGCTGGTACCAAAAGAAAGAGACAAGGTTGTTAAGTGGCCAAAAAATACAATCACTCTAAGACTAGACTGTATTAGTCAAGGTTTTCCAGAGACAGAACCAATATAGATATAGATATAGACATAGATATATCAGAGGGGATTATTAGGGGAATTGGCTCACATGATTATGGAGGCTGAGAAGTCCCACGACAGGTCATCTGCAAGCTGGAGACCCTGGTAGCATGGCTTAATGCAAGTCTAAAAGCCTTAGAGCCAGGGAAGGCAATGGTGCAATTCTCAGTCCTGGGCCAGAGAGGTTTGAGTTCTGATGTCTAAGGGCAGCTCCAGGAGAGAGAGAGAGAAGAAATCCTCACAGAAGAAATCCTGAGAGAGAGAGAGAGAGAAGGAGAGAAAGAGAGAAAGAAGAAGAAAAAGGAGGAGAAGGAGGAAGAGGAAGAGGGAGGAGAAGTAGGAGGAAGAGCAAGGAGGAGGAGGAAGAAGGAGAAAGAAGAAGAAGAAAAAAGAAGGAGGAAGAAAGAAGAAGAAATCCCTTTTTCTCTTTTTTTGTTTTATCCAGGCCCCCAGTTGATTGGATGGTGCCCACCCACACTGAGGGTGAATCTTTTCCACTCAGTCCACTAATTCACATGCCAGTCTCCTCTGGAAACAACCTCACCGTCACAGCCAGAATTAATGGAAGTGTAGTGCTCTCCCAGTTCTTCAGGTTTTCCTTAAACCAGTCAAGTTGATATCTAAAATTAATTATCACACAGACTTTCAGTGGAACAGGATTGAAAAGCCAGTAGACATGTAGATATTCTATAACAATTTTGTATATTAAGGTATCTTTTTAAATCAGTGAGGATAGGAAAGGTTATTCAGCCAATCCTGTTGACACAATTGATTAACTCTTTGGGACAAAATAAGAGTCTTACATTATATTCTAAAATAAATTTCAGTTGATTAAAAAGAATAAAATGTTAAAAACAAAGATAAACTAAGAAGACAATTTATATATTTATTTACTTATTTTTTTGAGATGGTGTCTTGCTATTTTTGCCCAGGCTGATCTTGAATGCCTGAGCTTGAGCAATCCTCTTGCTTCAGCTTCCCAAGTTACTGGGACTACAGGCACATACTACCATGCCTGGCTTAAGAAGAAAATTTCGATTAACGTTTTTGTTTTTTGAGTGCAGTAGGACTTGTTACTAATCATAAAAGGAGAGGAACAAAATCATATAGAAATAGATTTATAGATTTGTCTATGAAATATTAGTCTTTTATAAGTAACCCCCTCTCTTCAACCAAAATAAAAAGACAAATAACAAAATGAAAGAAATATTTACAGCAAAGGGTAAGTCTACATTTATCTGTGTATTTGTATTTAAATCATCTATGATTTGATAAGAAAAAAGAGAAAACCTTTATGAAAAAATCTACCAAAGAAATCAAACAAAATATGAAAGAAGGAATTCAGATAGATGGCAAACACATGGAAAATGCTTAACCTCACCGTAATGTAAGACAGACTATAACACTCATGATACTAACATTAAAGAAAATGATGGTACCAGCATTAGAGAGGATGGTGGTAAAAATTCTTGTACCTTACTGATGGGAATGTAAATTTCTAAAACCTTGAAGGAGGTCCATTGGGCAACTTTATGGGGTCTGTCTTCAGAAAATTATCACATCCCTTTTGGCCCTCTGGGACTTGCTTTCTTCTGCACTGTCTATTCTCATTGTCCTCTAGACCCCTGGCATAACAGTACTCCTGGGATGTCTTCATTATCCTCTTTCTGTTGGATCCTCTCTTTTCTAAGTCCCATGCCTCTTATTTCAATGGAGCGCATAGTCTAGACGTTTCTAAAGAAACGCTGTATGGGAGCTAAATTTTATGTATATCTGAACATGTTTTTATCAATAATGTATTTGGGTAGATATAATTTGGCTGAATATAGAAATTTATGTTGAAAGTCATTTTCCCTTGGAATTTGGAGGCCTTGCCTCACTCTTTTCTGGTTTTGTCTATTGCTGTTGAGAGGACTGATGCTATTTTGGTTTATGTTCCTCTGTTTGTGACCCTTTTCTCACTCTCTTCTTCTCTGAAAGTTTTCTTGATTCTCTATTTTTTTAAGCTTTTCATTATGGAACACTTTAAAAATATGTAAAAGTAGACCGAATAGTATAATGAACCTAATATATCCATCACCAGCTTCAGTCAATTATGGGCAATCTTGTATTATTTATACCTCAACTTACTTTCCCTTTTCACATATTATAATGAAACAAGTCCCCAGCTGTCATATCATTTTAACCATAAATATTTCATTGTGATTTCTAAAAATAAGTGGTCTTTTATTTAAAGCCACATTATCATTATCACATCTGAATTGTTTAACAGTAATTACTGAATATAATCAAATATCCAGGCATTATTCAAATTTTAAGTAGTCTCATAGATCAGTGGTCACCAACCTTTTTGACACCAGGGACTGGTTTCATGGAAGAGAATTTTTCCACTGACTGAGGTGGGGTGGACTGAGGGGAGGCGGAACTCAGGTGGTGATATGAGTGATGTGTAGTGGCTGTAAATACAGATGAAGTTTTACTTTTAGCGGCTGTAAATACAGATGAAATTTCACGTGCTTGGCTGCCTCTCACCTTCTGCATGCAGCCCAGTTCCTAAGTTTCATGGAAGACAATTTTTCCACGGACTGGGGTGGTGGAGGGGAGGCAGAGCTCAGGCAGTGATGTTTGTGAGCAGGGAGTGGCTGTAAATACAAATGAAGCTTTGTTCACTTGCCTGCCACTCATCTTCTGCTGTGTGGCCCAGTTCCTAATAGGCCACAGACCTAGTACTGGTCCGCAGCCTGGGACTTGGGTACCGCAGTCATAAATGACATAAACATGTGTTTATGTTTACAGTTTGTTTGATTCTGAATCCCAAATTAGGTCTATACATTATAATTGGTTGATACCTCTTGAGTCTCTTTTATTTACATTTTTGTTTTTGTTTGTTTTTGTTTTTGAAAAGTTAAAAATTCCTTGATTTTTTATTCCCGGTACCACTACCACAATTTACAGGGCAATATACCTGATGTAATGAAAAGAAAAAGAAAAGGATAATGCTACAACAGATTAGAGGCCTCAGGAATGTACATCTAATTGACACTACATTGCATTAATCAATAGCTGCACTTTTTGCCAACTGTGCTTATGACAGTCCTGAGCAAGAAGGGCTTCCTGTTTTAAGCTGCAGTAACTTTTCTGACTATGGATCCTTGTTCCTTCTGTGGTAAATTTTTATAGTTCCTCTAATGCATTTGTCTCAAAGCAGCTTATCTGACAGCTCCTCACTCTCTCTCCTGCTAAGAACTAAAGCCCCTTTCTGCTGTTTTTAGAACCTTTTGCTACCATATGCACCACTTCAACCACCAGATCAATAATCACTACCATCTGCACTGCCTGAGCTTCCTCTATCAAAACTGCTCCCTTTTATGGGTCCATCATTTGATTGCCGTTGTCCACTATAATTTCTAAAATTGTTGTAGTTCCTACTACCACCATAGTTACCTCTAAAATTTCCTCCTTCATTGTAACCATCATATCATCCTCCACCACCACATCTACCACCATAGCCCCTTCTATTACTATGACCAGGACCACCACCATAGTTGCCACCGTCACCTCCAAATCCATTGTATTCACCATCACCTCCTCCATAACTACCTCTGCTGCCACCACCTCTACCACCATAGCTCTTCTTCCACCAGAGTTTCCACCATGGCCAAAATTACCTCCACTACCTCCAAAATTTCCTCCACGGCCCATAAAGTTACCAGATCCACCTCCCTGACCTCTTTGCGATCCAGCAGACTGCATCTCTTGTTTAGAAAGGTCCTTTCTCATTTCACAATTATGCCCGTTAATGGTGTGGTATTTCTGAACAACAATTTTATCAACAGTATCATGATCACCAAAAGTTACAAAAGCAAATCCTCTTTTTTACACTCTGCCTGTCTTCTGTAATTTTTATGGTTTCAATCTTGCCATACTTTTCAAAGTAGTCTCTCAAATTATATTCTTCTGTATCTTCTTTAATACCACCAACAAAAATTTTCTTCACTGTTAGATGGGCACCAAGCTTTACAGAATCCTCTCTAGAAATAGCTCTCTTTGGTTCCACAACATACCTGTCAACCTTGTGTGGTTGAGTACACATTGCTCCATCCACCTCTTGAACACAAGAATAAGTCACAAAACCAAAGCCCCTGGAACAATTTGTTTGGGGGTCTCTGATTACCACACAATCTGTGAGTGTGCCCCAATCTCAAAATGTTCTTTTAAACTATCATCTATAGTTTCAAAGCTCAGACCCCCAATAAACAATTTTCTCAAATGCTCTGGTTCCTTTGCACCATGGCCTTCCTCCCCCCGATGGTGGTGGGGACGGCCAGAGTTGGGCTGGGGGCAACTGGGGTACAGTTTTACTTCTATTTGAGCTCTTAAGTCTCTTTTAATCTGCAGGTTCTTCATCTAGGGCTTTATTTTTATCTTGCGTATTTTTGAAAACATTACATTATTTGTGCTATGGAGTTCCCACTGAATATGAAATTTCAGAACATCAGAATTATATGGTGTTTCTTAGTACGGATCTTTACTATTCAATGTACAGGACGTGTGGTGGCCATTTTAGTCAAGAGACTCAATGTCGTTCATTTTGAGGAATTCTCTTGTCTTATTTCTTCACAATTTTCTCCTCAGTTTTTTTCTGTTTTCTCTTTCTGGGGCTTTTATTATTTATCTGTTAGACCAACTGGATTGATGTTTTACTTTTCTTACCTTTCTGTTGTCTTTCTCTTTGTCTTTTTGTTCTCATTGATGCTTCAGGGGAGATTTGCTTCACTTTACTTCCTAATCTTCTTACCAAATATTTTCTTTTTAATCTCTGAGAGCTTCTTCTCTGTATCGTTTTTGTAGTATCCCGTTCCTATGTTATGACAGTAGCATTCATTTGTTTATTCAGTAAATATGCACATTTATGGATGCTTGAGACATAGCAGAGAACAAAAGAAAAAGTCTCTCTTTTCTCTTGAAGTTGAGAGGAGGAATTGCTTTTTTTTTTTTTTTTTTGAGACAGAGTCTCACTGTGTTGCCTGGGCTAAAGTGCCGTGGCGTCAGCCTAACTCACAGCAACCTCAAACTCCTGGGCTCAAGCGATCCTCCTACCTCAGCCTCCTGAGTAGCTGGGACTACAGGCATGCGCCACCATGCCCGGCTAATTTTTTCTATATATTTTTAGTTGTCCAATTAATTTCTTTCTATTTTTAGTAGAGACGGGGTCTCGCTCTTGCTCAGGCTGGTTTCGAACTCCTGAGCTCAAACAATCCGCCCGCCTCGGCCTCCCAGAGTGCTAGGATTACAGGCGTGAGCCACCGTGCCCGGCCTTTTTTTTCTTTTTGAGACAGGATCTTGCTCTGTTGCTCAGACTGGAGTGCTGTGGCACCATGATACAGCTCACTGCAGCCTCAAACTCCCGGGCTCAAGTGATCCTCCTGTCTTAGCCTCCCCTCCTGAATAGATAGGACTACACGTGTGTGCCACCATGCTTGACTAATTTTTAAAAATTTTTTTTGTAGAGACAGGGTCTCGCTTTGTTGCCCAGGCTGGTCTCTAACTCCTGGTCTCAAGTGATCCTCCTGTCTCAGCCTCCCAAAGTGCTGGGATTACAGGTATGAGCCACTGTACCTGGCCAGGAATTGCATGTTAAATGAAGCAAAATGTGTAATGTGTTGGTTGGTGATAAGTGCTATGGAGAGTAATAGAGCAGTCTAGGGGAGATAATGAGTAATGGGATAGGATGGTTACCGTTTTATATTGGTGGTCATGGAAGGCTAACTTGATAAGGTGGCATTTGAGCTGAGACTTGAAGGAAGAAAAGGATTGAGCCGTGTGGATATCTGGAGGAAGGACATTCTAGGTAGAAGGAATAGAAAGTACAAAGGCCATGAGATTTAAGTGTGCTTGCAATGTTTGAGGAATGGCAAGTAGACCTTTGTGGCTCGAATGGAATGAACAAGAAAGAGACTACTAGCAGGATATATAGAATGGTAGACAGATCATATAGGATCTTGAAGATCTTTCATATTTTGTTGTAAGAACTTTTGTTTTTTTCTGAGTGAGATAGAAAGCTGTTGAAAGGTTTGAGCAGAGGAGTGACATGCTTTATTTATGTTTTAAAAACATTCTGAATACTCTTTGAATAATTAAAAGAGACCATTTAGGAGACTATCAAAATAATGTAGATGAGAGAATATGGTGTGTTCAACCAAGGTAGTGGTAGAGGAGGTGGTCAAATTTGGATATATTTTAGAAGACAGAACCAACAGAATTTGCTGATTAATTGGGCCTGGTTTGCGAGACAACAAGAAGTAAAGGATAATGCCAAAGATTTTGGCTTGAGCAGTTGAATATATGAGTATTGGGTTTAGGGATGCCTTATAGTAGGGTGATAAGGAAATGCAATGAATGTTACATTGGAAAATTTTGAAATGTTACAATCTAAAAGTCTTTTTTCTGTTTCTTTGGTTTCTGCAAAGAGTTTTGAGCTAGTTTCCAGTTTGGTGGTTATAAAATGGAAGAAGGAAATGGAGGAAGAATCTAGTCATCATACTGTTTAGTATGCAGACTTTCCCCTGGTTTCAGTCTCGTGTACCCCTCTCCCTGTCCCCTCCACATGTATTTCTATGTTCAGCCTCTGGTTGAGATTCATGTTCTCCAGATAATACACCTCTACTTTTTGTGAGGGTTAGGGAAGGCTAGTTTGGCTGCTTGGGATAGGGTTGGATGCCTGGAGGTCTAACTTCTCATATTGATAATTTAAAAAAAACTTTATTGAATTGTAATTTGCATACTATAAATTCACCAATTTAAAGTATACACTTGATGTGGTTTCTTTATGTTGGATTCTATTTTCTCTTCAATTCTGTTCAGTTTCATTGCAATCCATAATCAGAATTCTTCCTCTGTCAGTTTAATCGTATCATGTACGTTGGTATCAGTTGATGGAGACTGAATATTTTCTTTTGGGAGGTATCAGTCTACCAGACTTTAAGCTGTACTACGAGGCTATAGTAACTAAACAGCTTGGTACTGGTACAAGAACAGAGACATTGACCTCTGGAACAGGACTGAGAATCCAGAGATGAAACCATCTACATATGGTAATCTAATCTTTGACAAAGCTGACAAAAACATACACTGGGGAAAAGAATCTCTTTTCAATAAATGATGCTGGGAAAACTGGATAGCTACATGCAGAAGATTGAAACTGGATCCCCACCTCTCACCTCTCACAAAAATCAATTCAAGATGGATAACAGACTTAAACCTAAGGCATGAAACCATAAGAATTCTAAATGAAGATGCTGGGAAAACCCTTTCAGACATTGGCCTAGGCAAGGAATTCTTGAAGAAGAACCCCAAAGCAATTGCCGCAGCAACAAAAATAAATAAGTGGGATCTAATCAAATTAAAAAGCTTCTGCACTGCCAAGGAAACTATCACTAGAGTGAATAGACAGCCTACAGAATGGGAAAAAATATTTGTTCTCTACACATCTGATAAAGGGCTGATAACCAGAATCTATCTAGAACTCAAAAAAATCAACAAGAAAAAATCAAACAACCCCATCAACAAATGGGCAAAGGAAATGAACAGAAACTTTTCAAAAGAAGACAGAATAATGGCCAACAAACATATAAAAAAATGCTCAACATCTCTAATCATTAGAGAAATGCAAATCAAAACCACAATGAGATATCACCTAACCCCGGTGAGATTGGCCTCTATCAAAAAATCCCAAAACAACAAATGCTGGCGAGGATGTGGAGAGACAGGAACACTCTTACACTGCTGGTGGGACTGCAAATTAGTGCAACCTCTGTGGAAAAGAAT
>RJWJ010027297.1:0-22322 GCA_004363605.1 Indri indri
ATTGGGTCTTATTCATAATTCTACTGTCAAGATAAATTATATAAGCTGAAATACTATTCATTACTACTATATTTCATAATTCTAATGTCAAGATAAATTATGTAAGCTAAAATACTATTCATTACTACTACATTTCATTAAATATAAGATACTATTAACTATAATTCACACCATTATTTTATTTACCACTAAGAAGGAAAACAGGCTGCCCATTAAACCATGACAAGGTATCAATTTAAAAATGTACCTCAATTTTAGAGATATTAAAAAGTGAAAATACTACAAAGTGGAATCTATGAAATATGACATTTTGAAGTTCAAGCTACATCATCACGTTGCATCATATAGTACACCACCAAGAATAAGGCCATGCTTTAATAGTAGAGGTGATAAGTTGCTAGAACAGCCTAAAGTTAACAAGTGTAAAACCTAAGTTACAGCAGCTGACATTTACTGAGCACTGAACACATGAAAAGTGCTTCATACAGTGCCTGGCACAAAAAACTCACTTATTCCTCAAAGCAACCCTATGAAATGGCTATCACCACCCGCTTTGCAAGTGAAGAAACCCAGCTATAGAGGTTAAATAATTTCTTCATGTCATACAACTAATACTAAAATTCAAACAGTTCTACAGTTCATTAGTGGTTCTTAACCACTTGACACTACTGTTTCTAAAACATCTACATTACACTCTGGCTTCTAAAGATGTAAGCAAAGAAAGCTGCGATGTCAGCAGTAACCACAAATAAAAGAAAACATCTTCAATTTCCAAAAGTGTGTTGTCTGAATGCCAGATTTCACATGTCACCACAAGGATTAGGTTAGCTTAGTCTAAACCAGCAGTTGGCAAACTATGGCCCATGGGCCAAGAATGATCCAACACCTGTTTTTGTAAATAACATTTTATTGGAACAGAGCTATGCTCATTCGTTTACATACTGTCTACAGCTGTTTCTGTACTATAATAACAAAACTGAGTAGCAATAGAGACCATATAGCCTAAAATACACAGTGCTCTTGTACAGAAAAACTTTGCTCAACCCTTATTCTAAACTTTTCTTTATTTAAAACTTTCCATTATTAAAAAATGGACATAAATACTCCTTAAACTAAGATTTGGTATAAACAAAACCTCAATTCACAAAAACAGTCATCGTATCAATAGTAAACGATGTTAATTAAGGAAAGAGGAGAGTTTCCCTCATATATCAAGAGATGAAAAAAATGTACTTCTGATCTAGTGACTAAATAGACAAAATCCCTCATCTTTTTTTTTTTGAGACAGAGTCTCACTCTGTTGCCCAGGCTAGAGTGCCGTGGCATCAGCCTAGCTCACAGCAACCTCAAACTCCTGGGCTCAAGCGATCCTACTGCCTCAGCCTCCCGAGTAGCTGGGACTACAAGGCATGCGCCCACCATGCCCAGCTAATTTTTTCTATATATTTTTAGCTGTCCAATTAATTTCTTTGTATTTTTGGTAGAGACGGGGTCTCGCTCTTGCTCAGGCTGGTCTTGAACTCCTGAGCTCAAATGATCCACCCGCCTCGGCCTCCCAGAGTGCTAGGATTACAGGTGTGAGCCACCTCGCCCGGCCCCCTCATCTTAATTAACATTAACTCTATGTCAGATTTTGTGTTTTTAGGTTTTTACTACTATATTACTGATGGTTGAATTATCCTCAATGCCCTGAGCATTAACTGACCAATTTGTAGAATTCTGCTCTCACTACTGTTATTTTTATTTTTTCTTAATTTTTTTAATGAACTCCATATCCACTGGATCTTAATACCATTAGAATTTCCTTTCTTTATCATATAATACTAACTGTAAGAATATTTATGACCAAGTATTATTCACTAAAAATGACAGGCTTCAATGAACCATAATGTTATATTATTGTTAGGTTTGAGTTAAATCTGCAAATTTAATCTCTGAACATTACAATATATCCTTTACCAAATTCATGAAAAAAAATCGGCCAATCTTTAATCTAAGGCAAAAGGCAAAGAAGACATTATAGTACCTTTGGTACTGCAGCCTGGAAAACAAAGTCCGTCATGTCTAGCTCTGTGCTATTGGAGGCCTGTATCGTTATCACTGTGACACTGGGGTTGGTATTTGAACGTTCAAAGGTGAATTCTATCTTCAAGCCATTCTTACTGTATGCTGTGATGGAGGGGATGCCTGGAAAAATATGGGAAGATCGGTCTTATTGTAGTCAACCTAATGCTTGCAGAATTATTACTTCCTCTCCCCAATAACCATCTCTCATTGCTCAGGGCTCCATGCAATGAAGGTAACAACAGCAAACATACCTGCAGCGATGTCATTGAAGAGAGGCTGTGATGAAAGCCCATCCAATAAGAAGGAGGGCTGGGATATCTGTGGGACTGGGGCAGGGGTAGGAGCAGTAGCTGGAGCACCTAAAGGAAATATTCCAATAGAAAGTCAACCTTAGCCAGCATGACAAAGCTCACCAAGAAATTATAGGAGAAAATTACTATCATCTCAGGTTAAGAAAAGGATTGCTTAAACAAGATGCAAAAAGCATAGACCATAAAAGGAAAGAACTAAAATTTCATATACTTTAAAATGAGCAACTTCTATTCAGTATTAAAAAAATATTGTGAAGGAAAAAAGGAAAAAGACACCACAGGCAGGAGAAAATGTTTGCTATTAATACATAATAATGAATGGATAAGTATCCAAACTATAAATATCTTCAAAAATCAGTAAGAAAAGGATAACCTAATTAAAAAGTAGCAAGATACATGAACAAGTAATTCACAGAAGAGGAAATTTTTTTTTTTTATAAGGGAGTCTTATAAAGATGTTGACTCTTACCAGTAATAATGGAAAACCACAGTGAGATACCACTTCATATCTATCAGAATGGTGAAAATTTAAATGTCTGATAATTCCAGAAATTGGTAAGAACATGGAACAATGGGGACTTTAAAGCTCTGCTGTACGAATGTAAACTGGTACAACCAAACTAGAGAATAATTTGACAACAGTAGAGTTGAACATCAGTATATCCTTCAACAAAGGTTCCTGAATCTTAACGCTAATGATATTTTTGGCTTCCTAATTTGTTGTTGTAGAGGGCTGTCTTTTGAATTGCAGGATGTTAAGCAGCACCCCTGGTTTTTATGCATTAGTTGATAGCATCTTCCCAGTTGTGACAACCAAAAATATCTTCAGACACCGCCAATCTCTGGAGAGCAAAATCTTCCCCATGTGAGAAACTACCTTTCTATTAATGCTTTTAATTAATTCTTACATATGTAGACAGGGAGATACAGACAAAAAGCCTTCATAGCAAGATGATTTCCAACAGAGAAATATTAGAACCAAAATGTGCATCATGAAGATAATGGATAAGTTGTGATATATTGATACAATAAAATACTATACATCTACAATAGTAAAAATATGAATTCACTAGAAATACACTTAACATGGGTTATTCGTGAATTATTCTCACAAAAATAATATTTAGCAAAAAAGCAAAGTGCCAAAAAGAACACATTCAGTTAAATAACATTTCTAAAAACATAAAAAACTGGCAACACAATACCACACATTGTTTCAAGAAACGCACAGAAATGGTAAATAAGGTTAAACACTGCTTTAAGACAGACAGCAGTTACTTCTGGAATCAAGAGAAAGTGGGATGAAAGGGAAATACAAAGAGAACATGAACCCTCTTAATGATATTTTACTTTACAAACTAGGTAGATGAAAACATTTATTAAATTTTGTAGATGTTAAATATTGCATAATAAAATGTAAACGCATACACACCCTGGGAGGGGTGGTATGAAGTGGGGCGGGGGGAAAATCGTCAGATTACCATTTGTATTTGATTCTTCCAAAGGAGAACAAGTTGAGAGTCATACAATAAGGCAATTCATAGAGCATGAGAGAACTCAAAATTCTAAGCAGCAGCATGAGAAAATTCAGTAAAATTAAGACGTTATTTTATATTGAAAAATTTCAAATCACTTATGAAATTAACTAATAATATGCCATTTTAAAAAAGAATTAACACGATAAAGTAAAGGAAGGCTGGTATATATTTTTTTAAAAGATACTAAAGAATACTAGAAAAAAATGACATACTAAAAATGAGCAAAGAAAGCAGAAATACAGACGGCTAAGCAAAGCAAAAGAAGCTAAAACAAATGCAAACACCACAGAATGTGCAGTCAAGCAGATTACCAATGAAGCATATTCAGAAGCATATTCAGGTTTCATTCAGAAACATATTCATACAGTTCTCCCAGTTTTTATAAATCTAATCTAGAAATTTCTGCACCAATTCCCATTTTCAAAACAAGTTCATAAATATGTTCTCATGAAGAATCAGAGGCTACCCAAGATACATAAGCAGCATATGGGTCCCCAACTCCCTCAAATTTTAGCTTTTGTATTCTGTAAAAGTACAGTATAGTAGTTTTTGGGAACAGGAACTCACTGCTCCAAACCCTCTAAAAACACATGGTCAATCTAATTCTAAATTTCCACTGAATTACTGTACAACAGGCTAAAACTATAATGATGAATTAAAGAATCTAAAATTCAAAATTTTTAAAAATATAAAGAAAATGGAAAGACATGTTTAAAACACATTATGAAGAAGGAAAGAAAATCTAGGCTTTTAAACATTTTACCATTTTGCTTTTACATAGAACACTAGGGAAACAAGAAAGTAAGAACAAAAACCAAATGAAACTTTAGGACCCCATGATAAATGAGTTAAAGATACAAAAAAAGATTGTTCAAAAAGGAAATTCATCTAAAATACAAATATGTAGATAGATATTAAACATTCTCTTTGATCAAAAAAATAAAAAACAAAATAGTAGGGCCAATTTTTTACCTAACAGAGCTTTTAAAAAATTATAATATACAATACTTATGCTTATGACTGTACAGTGAAACTGGTGCCCATATAAATTGAGAGAAAGGTAAATAATATTTGCCAGTGTCATGCACGGGGTGGTCAGCAGTCCTCACAAATACCCTACGAAGTAAGTGTTCAATCATCCTAATGTTAACCATATTCAGAAAGACTAGCTTAGTCTATGCAAAAATGAAAAATAAGGACAAATTGATGTAATGGTATTTGTTGAGGCAACTAAGAAAAATCTAGAAACAAACAAAATGCCCAACAGTAAAAAACTGAGTAAATAATAATGCAAACTTCTTGATAAAATATTAAGACATCATCTAAAATTACAATTATGAAGACTATGTACTAACATGAAAATGCTAACATGTTAAGTGAGGCATACACTGTATTTTAATTATGGGGTTGTTTTTGATTTTCCAGTTATCCAGCACAACTTTGGCATCTGAGGATTTACAATGACTCAAAAGTACATGACAAGTAACATTTTGAAATTTTGTTAAGACATAGACATAAATCCTAAACTCTGGGAGCCTGCTGTATTCGAGGGAAAAAATCACCCTGTGAGAGTCTACCTAACTATCCAACATCCTTATCCCACTGCTGCTTTCAACTCAAGGTCATGTATGCTCTAACTCTCCATTATGCTTTTAAAGAAGACACTTTAACTTAGAAGCTATACTTTACCCTGCAACTTAGCATAGAAGTTATAAACTACAGTGATACTCTTGAACTCAGGGGTTCACCACATTGACGAACACATCAATTACAAATGTCTAGTACATATGAACAGAAACAAGAAAAAATATTCCCAAATGAAGTTATGTTTGAATATTATGAGTGATTTCTCCTTCAATTGCTTTAATTATAGGAAGGGTAGGAGGGGAAGGACAAAAGGTAGATAGTAGGTTAACATCTCTCCGCAAATGGCCATAGCTATAGAAAACTAATCATGAGTAGAAAAGAACCTAGAGAAAGTCATGTCTTAGGACACTAAAAGCAGAGGTGACATGGGATGTATTCTTTGTGAGCCTAAAAGAAAAAATCTTTTCTATCTTAAAATACTATGAATATTATCCCAAAATTAAAAATTAGGCTTTGAGGAATCCCTATGAATTATCTTTAGAGCATCAGCATGGCAGCTTACATCCCAGATGTTGTGAAGATTCGACTCTTGCTTCTCACTTAGCCTATCCCATCTTCAAATTATTCATGTGCTGGAAATTCTGTCTGTGTAGTTTTTCATCGATGCCCTTAATCCCTATCCAGGCATTAAGTAGCTCCAGACTGGCCTCACCTGTAAGGTTGATGTCACCCAGCAAATCAAGAAGTTCTCCACCAGCAGAAGCTGGTTTGCTTGTAGGTGCAGTTGGAATAACAGGTGTTATGTCATTTCCTCCCAACAAATCCAATAAATCATTGGCCTAAACAAGGAAATAAGACCTCAACTCATTAGTTTTCTAGTCTGCTATCTAATGCAAAGCTCTTTCAATATTTAAAAATAAGGAGGAGAATCAAAAACCAATCTAGGAACAAAAGGAATCAACTAAGAGATAAGCTATAAGGGACAATAAGATCATCAGAAGCCCCAGATAAGTGAGCGGAAGGCTACCTGGCTGGTGGGCTGTGGCCCAGAGGGTGGTGGTTTGGTCTCTAGTGGAGCTGGTTCTGTCTCTCCATTTGTCTGCACAATCTCAGTGGGGCCATTTGTGGTCACTTTTTCCATGACAGGCATTCTCTCAAGTAGGGCAGACCTAGAAGAATCTGAAGTGGTTAAATTCTAGGCAGTTAACCTAGATTCCCTACCAAAAACCACCACAAACCTATGCTGAAGCCAAACATGGAGAGCCATCTCCCATCCCCACCCAACACACACACAAAAACAGAAGGTGGATTACAAGAATACATGACCTAAATTCCTGGCTGGATTAAGGGCAAGCAAGAAACCTTGAATAAACAAACTGTACACCAAAATCCTGAAGCATATATTTCAGTGGCAGAGAAACTAGGATGAAAAAAAGGTAAATCAGTAGGTATTAACAGTCTCCAGTCAAGAAGATATTGCATAACAGAGGAAAAAAGATGACAAACACCAGAATGGTGATGGGATGTGAATGAGATTAATTCTCTTGAAAAAATATAACGCCCACATCTTAATCAAATAAAACAGGAAATGAAGCAAACTGTCCATAACAAAGCATCAGAAAGGGGGAGGGGAGCTGAATGAAAACACAGTTATTTTCTTTCTTTTTTTTTAAAGAGACGAGGTCTCACTCTGTCACTCAGGCTGGAGTGCAGTGGCATCATAATAGTTCACTGCAGCCTTGAACTCCTGGGCTCAAGCAATCTTCCTGCCTCAGCCTCCCAGGTAACTGGGACTACAGGTGTGTGTGCCACCACGCTTGGCTAATATTTCTTCTTCCTTTTTTTTTTTTTTTTTAAGAGATGGGGTCTAGCTATACTACTCAGGGTGGTCTCAAACTTCTGCCCTCAAGCAATCCCTTCTTCAGTCTCCTGAAGAGACTGCACCTGGCATAGTTATTTTATTTAGAAGCTGGGAAGAACAGAAGAGGAACAAACAGAAGCAGCCAGGCAATTAGAACTAAATAGGGTTATGAGGTCCAGTTAATAAAGCCCAAGGAATGAGTGTCGTTTATGGATTATCCTGATAATTTATTCAGGATGCTAAGAGGTACTACATGCATTGCTTAGTTTCTTCCACTCACCTCATGTGGTCGTATTTCTTAAAAAGTGCATTATATTCTACTGCCCTCTGCTGGAGTTCCACATCAATGCTGCTTCCATAGATGGAAACCACTTTCTTAATTCGGCTACGGGATAAAATGACAAAGTCAAATACCCAAAAGAAAATTCATAAAGAGGCAGAGAGACTATTTAAACCAGAATTTTCTAGTTAAAAATTTTGAAACTTAATAAAATGTGGTATATGTATACCATGGAGTACTATTCAGCTTTAAGAAACAATGGTGATATAGCACCTTTTGTATACTCCTGGATAGAGCTGGAACGCATTCTACTAAGTGAAGTATCCCAAGAATGGAAAGACAAGCAGCACATGTACTCACCATCAAATTGGTATTAACTGATCAACATATAAGTGTACATATAAGAATAACATCTATTGGATGTCGGGCAGGGGGGAGGGGGGAGGAGGAGGAGGGGACGGGTATATGCATACACAAAGAGTGCAATGCGCACCATCCGAGAGATGGACACACTTGAAACTCAGACTGGGGGGAGTGGGCAAGGGCAACATACGTAACCTAAACATCTGTACCCCCACAATATGCTGAAATAAAAAAAAAATTTGAAACACACATCTTCATCTTTTCCTTACATAATTTTTAAAAAACAAAACACCTTTTCTTTATCTTCATTCATCCATTCACCTAATATTCACCATTATACTATTCTCATTGTAACACCAGATTTTTTGCCTGTTAAATATCTCATACCTTAAAATTTGCCTGACAGAGTAGCATTTATTACTCTGCCACAAAAGAAGTCTGTACTGTTCATTCTCTTCTTTAGTAATTTTAAAATAAGTTTTTATCAACAAAAAGGTAATAGCATCAAAATGCTGACCCCAAATTCTTCTAGATCACAATTTAAAGACTAAGTAAAAAATACCATTTTTCACAAGAATTTATATTAAAAAGTGAAGAAAAAGTCTAAGAGAACTAAGTTTACTCTAAATATGCTTGGCTGGGAAACTGACCCAAGAATTGACTTTTAGTCAAAATAGGAAAGAGAATTTAAAAATTTAATCACCAAAACATGATTTTATTCTTATTCAGACATCTCAAAATACTATAATAAACCAAAACCCTTACATAACTGCAGAAATAGTTCACACTGGTTTGACTCAGTCAATAACAGAATGGCCAGTTGTTTTTCAGCTGCAATGGCCCCTCAGGTTGCAAGTCACATAACCTGAGTATGCACAGATGAACCAAGTGTGCCTGGTTAGTGACCTTGGAGCCCACCAGAGCAAAAAAGTCAACCGTATAAATACTCAGATTAACACACCGACTGCCACACCAGAAAAAAAATTTTTTCCTTGGGGCCACAGTGTTTTATTACGAAAATGGAATAAAAACTTCGAAAACAAAACGATCCTTTCTAATTTAATGAAAAATTTATTTTTTATTGTTTTCTATGCATGAGTTATATGCAACTTGAAAAATAGTTCTGGCGGCTCCCAAGGTGAAGAAATGTGAGAGTTACATATGCTTCACAAGGCCCCCGGGGTTCAAAACTAGTGTGAGTTAAATACAACTCACATGGCAGTTAATGTGTTAAGGAGTGCAGAATGATTAAGCAAGGTGTGTCCTGTTTTGTTGCAGTATGAACTTAAGAACCAAGGAACTGGTGCCACCTTGCTGCATAAGCTGATCACATCATGTCTCCTTACATTTTCCTATCTTCCTTTTCGCCTGTAAGACCCACCCCCAGACCCTAGCTTAGGGAGAAGGATATGAGCATTGCCACCTGTCTCTTTGCCAGTCAATCTTGCAATAAAGCTTTTTCTTTTCTCAAAAGCTGGTACCATACATAGTATTGGCTTCTATATGCATCAGGCAGCAAGCCCATCACTCAGTAAAACTTACATGGGGACTAACTTCTCCACTTACTACTACTACTATTAATAATAACAACAATAATGATAATCCATGGTGGAGTGGCAGAATGAGGGGGAGCAAAGTATAGATGAAATAAAGATAAACCATGAATTGATAATCATGATTGTGGGGCAATAAGTAAATGCAAATTTATTTTACTATTCTCTCTGCTTTTGTCTATGCTTGAAATTTTCCATAATAAAAAGTTTTTTAAAATTACAAAACAGCCTGTTCCCCTGACTTTTCTTCAATACTCACTTTACAGTACAAGTGAATCGAGTAGAAAGCTTCATAATGGCAGTGAGGGCGTAACCTCGTGTCACAGAGGTGGACATATTAGAGATTAGGACACTTTCTAAAATATCCAATACTTCATCCTCTGTTACCTGGGGAGGACGGAGAAAAAGTAAAAAACCATGTACAATGAATGGTAAGATCAAACATCTAAAGCTAATATCAAGTCAGAGGATGCCACCAGAAAGACAATCCTACCATTACAAAAGCCCCTAACATAACCTGTGCTTTGCAACTGTCCAAGCTGTTCTATCAACCAAAGCGGGTAGGAGGGAGGTAAAAGGAGTGGAAAATGACCACTGGGAGCTGAGAGACATATTATAGTTTGAAGTGGCAGAAGTAGAGGAAGAAAAGGAAAAGATACAGAGAGTTCAGGTGTTGTTGCCACAATTTTCCCTAAAGCCAATCTCTTAACAAGCAAATGGAAACATAGATATGCCTCATTTCTTTTTGTTTATCAGCCAGAGGATAAGAGAAATAATAATTCAGTCTACTAGGGTAGGCTGTAGGGCGTAAAGCAGTTTTCACATCTCAAAATTATTTAGTAAGTTCCACTTCAAAGAATGGCGGGTTTCCTAATAAAATTCTAGTATTAATTCTTTAAAAAGTTTTTAAGGAATCAACCTCAACTCCCCATTAAACACTGCTCTCTTATAACCAAAAACACTATTTCCCCCATCCTTAACCAAAAGTGACAAGAGGTACCTGAATAGGTTCTTCCTCTTCACATTGGCCAGATACAAGAAGATCACCATATTCACCTATACACCACGCAGCCACTTGTACCAAAGGTTGCTGTCAAAAGAAAGCCACCATTAGTCAAGGACTTCAGTCCTTCCAAAGATACTAATACAAATCATAAGCCATCTAATCATAAAGGTTAAAACTGAACACATCGAGTGTGTTAGTAATAACGACGTACTAGGAAATTAAAGGGTAATTTTTTGCCCCGAAGTAGAAAGGCAAATAAAGACTTACTTGAGAATAATCACCAAGAATTGCTTTGTACAAGCGCTGGACAGTATAGGCATGCATCTCCACACTATTGGTTATTAACTGGATCAAATTGGGAACTGCATCATCACGAACATAACTTCCTGCCTGAAAGGAAATGTGAACAGTTACCCCTAGAAACACATAACAATGAAAACAAGTGTTAGCTATTATTACTGTTGTTATTAAAAGATTAAGACAAACTTGGTTCCAATTTTCAGGTTCACAGCAGCTCAAACTTCAAAGTCTTAAATATTTTAAGTTTCTAAATTTTAATTAAAAAAATTCTCTTTGTCAAATTAAAAGTAAAATATACAGATTTAAAATTTCAAGAAAGACCTTTTCTACTGAAAACAGATGAGGCCTAAAATTTCAAAATTTAAGAAGTACATTCACTAGAACTTAATTACAAACACCTCTCCCTTCCCACAACTTCCCAGAACTGGTACTAAAATCAGATGGTCTTGATCTCATAGAGACAGAGTAAAATGATGGTTACCAGAGGCTGGGAAGGGTAGCTAAGGGGGAGGGGGTGGATAAAGTGGGGACAGTTAATGGGTGCAAAATGTAGTTAGATAGGTAGAATGAACAATATTTGACAGCACAACAAAGTGGCTATAATCAACAGCAAGTTAGGATATACTTGAAAATAATTAAAAGAGTGGAACTGGAATGTTCCTAACACAAAGAAATGACAAATCCCTGAGGTGACTGATATGCAATTACCTTGATTTGATTAAATTCACATTATATGCCTGTATCAAAACATCAGATATACCCTATAAAGATATAAGGTACAACTATTATGTACCCAAAATAATTTTTTTAAAAATCAGATGGTCTCACATGTCATGAGTTATTCTAAGAACAGAAAAAAAAAAAAAATCAAGGCCAGGCGCGGTGGCTTGCGCCTGTAATCCTAGCACTCTGGGAGGCCGAGGCAGGTGGATCATTTGAGCTCAGGAGTTCAAGACCAGCCTGAGCAAGAGGGAGACCCCGTCTCTACTAAAAATATGAAGAAATTGGCCAAACAACTAAAAATAGAAAAAAATTAGCTGGGCATGGTGGCGCGTGCCTGTAGTCCCAGCTACCTGGGAGGCTGAGGTGGGAGGATCGCTTGAGCCCAGGAGTTTGAGGTTGCTGTGAGCTAAGCTGACGCCACGGCACTCGCCCCAGGCAAGAGAGTGAGACTCTGTCCCAAAGAAAAAGAAAAAGAAAAAAAAAATCAGATGGGCAAGCTACAGTAGTCATGTTACTCTAGGGAATGCAGAGAAGAGGGATGTACATAAACAGTTCAAAAGAGCATATTAAATAAGATAAAAGGGATTAAATAAATAATAACTTTTTAGAAGCAAATTTATTAAAACATCACACTGTCCTTTAAAAACTAGTGTTTACAAATATTATGGAACCAACATTAGCCTAAGGAATGGGAGCTATTTTGTATTTAATTTTCCACGCTTTGATCTGATTTACAATACCGAAACCAGGCCTAACCATGTGTATTTTGGAAAGGTTGAAAAGAAAAAAGAAAAAAAAAAGAAAAACTCCCAGGTGATTGAGATGCTTATTCCTGTTAAGAAACACAAAGACAGAGGTAGAAGTTTGGAAAAATGGTCAAAAGGAAATGTAAGACGCTAAAAAGTAGGTAATTTGTGGGATGACTTATTTACATTCTTCACTAACCAGAGAAAGCAGAGTACTTAAAGTAGGAGAAAGCATCAGCATGATCTAATTGACATTTATAGCCCGTTTCATTCAACAACAGCAGAACATACAGTTTCTTCTCAAACTCACTGAACCAAGAGAGACCATGTTCTGGGTCATAAAAAATATCTTAACAAATGTAAAAGAACAGAAATCATACAAAGTATGTTCTTAGACCACAACGAAATTAAACTAGAAATAAGTAATGCAAAGATAGCCAGAAAAAAAAATCTCCAAATATTTGGAGATTAAATCAGCATACTTCCAAATAGCAAATGGGTCAAAGATGACATTATAAGAAAAGTATAGACCAGTATCACTCATGGACATAGATGCGAAAATCCTCAACAAAATATTAGCAAATCAAATCTGACAACATGTAAAAAGAATCATACATCATGACCATGTGGGATATAAATTCAGGTAAGAATAACATTCAACTTTCAAAATCAAAGCAATGTAATCAGCACATCAACAGGCTAAAGAAGAAAAATCACATGATCATATTAAGAGAATATAAGTCAGTTGGAAAAATGGAAAGTAGTAGCATTTAAAAAAATGGTTTTTGATATACATTTTTCTTCAGGAGTTCTAATTTTTTCCCTTCGTTTCAGCCTCACAAAAATAAGAAAATATGTCCTGATTCATCATGTCTTTTGTGAGAAAATATAATTTTCACCATTATTAATCACAGTCATTAACTTTTAACCTTTTACAAAATTAATTCATTGTAAGTAAACTAGAAAACTAATATGCCCCAGACAGAATTCCACAGCAACAAATACATGTAAATCATAATTTTCATAGCATCATTCCCTCCATCAATTCCCATTTGGGAACTCCTAGTTATTTCCAGTTTTCCTCTATTATAAACAAGACTGGGATGAACATTTCTATTTATACATTTTTGTACACTTGTCCTCTTACTTTTCCAAAGTCCTAAAAATTTAATTAATGAATCAAAAGGTGTAAGTTAAGATTTTAGCTACATGCTACCAAACCACACACTGAAAAGGTGGCATCATCTTATACCCCCATAAAGTGGAGAGTACTGCCTGTTTCTCTATTTTCCAACACTAGGAATTAGATTAAAAAGTATGATATGAGAAAAAATGATACCTTACTTTTATTCTACTATTTCTTTACTAGTAAGAGTATTTTTTCAAAGGTTAATTAGCCATTTCCTTCTTCTTTTGTAAATTGCCTGTTCAATTGCCAATTATTCCATTTTCCCATTAGCTGTAAATTATTTAGAGATTAAAAGTAATAAGCTGGGCACAACTGTCACACCTGTTACCCCAGCACTTGTGAGAGGCCGAGGCGGGAGGATCACTTGAGGCCAGGAGTTCAAGATCAACCCAGGCAAGATAGTGAGACCTTGTCTCCACAAAAAAACTTTAAAATTTAGCCAGGCATGGTGGTGCACAGCTATAGTCCCAGCTACTCAGGAGGCTGAAGCAGGATCACTTGAGCCAAGGATCTATGATCACACCACTGCACTCTAGCCTGAGTGACAGAGTGAGACTATTTCTCAAAAATAAAAATAATAACATACTGTCGTATGTCACAATGTTTTCCCCTAGCTGTCATTTGCCTTTTAAATTTACAGATTTTTTTTCCCTTTTGCTATACAAGTTTTTAATTTTAACACAGTCAAATTTGTAAGTATTTTCCTCTATGGTATCTACTCTTGGTGACATTATTAGATACAGTTATGTTTTCTTCGTATGCCACTAAACTTTCATTTTTACTCTTAAATCTCTACTCCCTATCTATTATTGAATGAAAAACAGAGAAGCCCCCAAATTCTGGAAGAATACCAAAGAAAGGATACCTTCTAAAACAGGAACTGGAAATCCTGAACAAATTTAGTCATTCAAAACCCTGAAAGAGCTTCCTATCATATTCAAAATAAAACCCGAACTATGAGGCCCTACATAATCTGGCCTCTGCTTCTCTCTCCAACCTCCATCCTACCTCGCACTGTACTGGCTTCGCTTGCCTTCCTGCTGCTCTCCAAGCAGGCCAAGCGTGTGACCACCTCAGATCTTTCCACTTTCTGCTCCCTCTGACTAGTATGCTCTCCCCTAAGATCCCTGCATGGCTTGATCCTCACTTCACTGAGACCTCTACTCCAATGTTACCTCCTCTGAGAGAGCTCCCTGGCTACTCTACCTAAAACACTTAGCCAGTTGTCCCATATCCCATCCTACCCTGCCATCACTGTGTTCCCTCATGCTGCTTTAGTTTTAGTCATAGCGCACTTAGTATATGCTGACTGAGAAAAGCCACTTACCGTTGTCAAAACACGCATAATTGTGTCTATATGCCACCGTTTGGAAGGTGCATACCTGAGAAAAAAATGGCACAGCGTGAAAAAATTGGAACCTGTAAAGTATACTATATTCAGTGACTTTCAAAAAGCCTGTCGTGAAGTCTTTTCTAGGTTCCCTGGATAAGTGAGTATATATGGAGACATTTCATCTTCAAGCCTAGCAGCAAATGCCATTTCAAAGAATGATAAAATGGTATATAGTCAAACTCAGATATTTCCCATTATATTGTAAAAGGAGTTGCTGAGCTGAGAAATAGAACCTCAGTTTCACAGAAAACAAATCATACAGTCAGGGCAGAAAATAAAGAACAAAGGAGAAAAGGGACTATTCTCAGATCCAGACAATACCAAGACTAGAAACTCATTTCCTTAAAGTAAGAATGGAAAAAAGAGACAGAATAGCCATACTACTAAAATCTTGAGGTACCTTCTTCCTTTAGTTTTACATAGAACTACAATTCAGATGCTGTAACTTTTCTACTTTTCTTTCTTTCTTTTTTTTAACAGAGACAGGGTCTTGCGCCCAGGCTAGAGTGCAGCAGTGTGACCACAAGCTCAATGCAACTTCAAACTTTTGGGCGCAAGTGATCCTCCCACCTCAGCCTTCCCAGTAGCTGGGACTACAGGCACGTGCCACCATGCCCGGCTAATTTTTTTCTATTTTTAGTTGTTTGGCCAATTTCTTCATATTTTTAGTAGAGATGGGGTCTCACTCTTGCTCAGGCTGGTCTCGAACTCCTGAGCTCAAACGATCCACCTGCCTCGGCCTCCCAGAGTGCTAGGATTACAGAGACAGGGCCTCGCTATGTTGCCCAGGCTGGTCTTAAACTCCTGGACTCAAGTAATCTTCCTGCCTCAGCCTCCCAAAGTACTAGGATTACAGGTGAGAGCCATGGCACCTGGCCCAGATGCTGTAACTTTTCTATTCCCTTCATAAAACCTGCATCATAGATGAGAAGTTAAAGAACAGATAAAGGAGGAGATTTCATAAAAGTGGGAACTTTTTTTTTGTCTCAACATATTTAAATGCTGGCTATAATGGCCTTCTAAAGCTAACTTATAATTGGAAGCTTGAAATAAATGTTATGTTTTAAACATATTTATAGTATTTTCCCCATGTTTTAAAGATGCTCTCAAAAAGTTCCAAGCATCTTTTACCAATAAAATAAAAATTAAATCTTACTTTTCTGCAGCAAGAAAGATTCCAGATGCGCAGTCTGCTTTAAATTCTGGCTCACATGAATCCAGAAAATAAAGTAATTCCTTCATCATGCCTCGGATATTATTCCCATTTACCAGGGCAAAACTCAACTCCATTGCACGCCTTGCAGAGGGGAAAAATTTAAAGTTATGATACTTACAGTGGGAATGAAACAAAGACCCAGGTATGCTCTCTCTGAACACCAAGCACTGGCAGATGTGTTAATGTCCTTACACAATCCTGTGATCCTAATTTTTGCACACAAGATAACCAAGGAGATTTATTCTTACGTAATCAAAGTTAGTTCTGATATTTTGAATCTTCATTCAATACTTTTCTTCAAAAGTCCTTAAGAGATGTACTACTAATGACCAAACGTGGTTTGGGTTCAACCGTCTATTCCATGAAGCAGAAATTTAGAATTATTTAAGAGGCTCAAAAGGAGGGGCAACAAAATCATTACCCAATGATAATACCTCTCTGCATTATTCCTTAAAAATGTGACACATTAAGTCACCATACTCTTCATCTAGTATACCACACTTCTGTGCAAAGATGATGTAACATAGTTTACATAAAAAGGTATACAGAAAATTAGACTAAAACCAAACTCAAAGGGAAAATGAGGGCTATGAAAAGGAAAAAAATGGCAATGTGCTTTGAAGGCAAATAAGAGTTTCTATAACTGCCTATTAAATTTGGCAAGAAGGCAAAAATGAATATGTTTAACATACAAAAGTTCTACAGTTACTATGTGTATCTTTCTGTATTTGGTCAATAATTTCAAACACTACAGGTACACTGACTTTCAGAAATACTAATTTAATACAAAGAACTTATTAAGGTTCTTAGCTAATATAAAAGCAACAAAAATTCAATCCCTAGCAAGATAATAGCTGATATATTATGTACATATTCATATATATTAATTCAATTAATCCTGCATAACCCCATGAAGTGGGTGCTCTTCTATCTGTATTTTATACATGAGGGAACTGAGGCACTGAAAGTTTAATTTGACCCCACATATAAAAGACAGAGCTAGGGTTTGAAATGAGGCAGTTTGGCCCCAGAATCTGAGCTTTTACTTTGAATCCTCAGAATCTTTGAAATTCAAAGCCCAGTAATGAGCTATAGAGAAACAACACAGTAGTCAGAAGGCTAGTATCTCTTCCCAGGACTGCCCCTTACAAGGATTAAGGTTTAGGGTAAGTCCTTTGATCCTTCCGGACCGGACTGTATTTTAACTGACTTGTTAATTAGGGATAGAAATTGCCTAGCCTAGGCTCTCCCATTGGCTTGCTTTGAGAACCAACTGACAGGGTGCTTATAAAACCCTTTGTAAAGCGCTACATAAAAGTAAGTCCAGGACTTATCTTTAGATTGCCCAAGCACTTAGCACCTCTTCTGTGCAAATAAAAGGAACTCGATAACAATAAATCTGTGTAACTGAATGGTTTCAGAGATCATTTTAAATCAACTCTGCTCTGAATTTGAACAAATAACTGAAAGTTCACTGAGGCCAATTATAGCTAGGTTTTACAGACATCTAAATTCTAAGAGGAGAACCAGTAGAATTGCTCCATTGGGGAAGAGATGTGTGCTACCTGCTGCGTAACAGTCATCTCAGGATACACTGCTCTAAGAAACACAGGCTGCCTTCTGGATCCTGGGGCATACGTACTGTTAAAAATGTGTGTTGTCAGCAATTTGAGTTTCAGCATTGTGATAAGACACTTAGCCGATGGATCACTCCTTATTTTCATCCTCCAACACACAAAGCACAGTACCTCTGTTAAGTAAACTTCTGCCCAACTTATCTGTACCTGTTATATTCATTAAAGAACCAAGGACAACTTTAGTGTGCACTTAAGTATTTCTTATTGGCCCCCTTAATTGACCTAAACCTCTCCCTGCCAATCCTTTCTAAAAAAACTCACTCTGCACTCACTCTGCAGAGAATTCATCTGTGAACACAATGACTAAATACATAATGTCAACACTTTTGCTCTCAAAACTATTACAAAGTATGGGGGGGAGGGACAAAACCATTAATAATCTGTTTTTGTCACTTAATTTACCAAAACCACTAGACTGATAAAGATTCTCAGTTTGTTACCGTTTTATTGAAACATCCAAATCTTTAAGACAGTCCACGATTGTGCTTCTGTGTCTCTGTACTGCATTATGATCTGTCTGCACCGTCTTCAACAAAGATGTCAGAGCTACATATCTGAATGAAACAAAGTTGCAGAATAACAAAGTTAAGATGTAAAATTCAGGATAGTTTTCCTCTGCCTAAATAATGAAAAAAGGATGTCTAATGGATAAGGGAAAGCACACAGTTTTAAATACTTAAAGACAGAATTAGTTGAACATAAAGATAACATTTTAAAGGTATAAAAGGCCAGGTGTGGTGGCTCATGCCTATAGTCCCAATGCTTTGGGAGGCAGAGGCGGGAGGATTGCTCAAGGCCAGGAGTTCTAGAACGGCCTGGGCAACACAGCTATGACCCATCTCCACAAAAAAAAAATTTTTTTAATTAGGAGACGTGGTAGTACTAAGCTACTCAGGAGGTTGAGGCGGGAGGATCACCTGAGCCCAGGAGTTCAAGAACAGCCTGGGTAACACGGTAAGAATCTGTCTCTACAACAACAACAAAAAAGGTCTCAAAGATACCATAATTTAAAATAGTGGCAACTAAGAGAAGATTTGGATTTAGATTTGTATTCATGGTCAAGTCCATTAATCTTCTGACAGTAATTGGCTCGATTATTCCACAATTTTCCAAATAATAAAACAAAACAAGCATATAATATGTCTTTTCAGTTTGCCTTTGCCCCAAACTGCAAGAGAAAATTATTTTAATTTAATCATTGCACTTTCTCTGCTTTTGATTGCCTCTATAAAAACCGAGTTTAAGATCCAGGTATTGAAAAATTCTTTTAGAAACAGAAGATAATTAAGGGTGCCACAATGATTATTTCTACATTTTTTCTTTTTTTTTTTTTTTTTTTTTTTTTGAGACAGAGTCTCCCTGTCTTGCCTGGGGTGAGTGCCGTGGCGTCAGCCTAGCTCACAGCAACCTCAAACTCCTGGGCTCAAGCAATCCTACTGTCTCAGCCTCCCGAGTAGCTGGGACTACAGGCATGTGCCACCATGCCCGGCTAATTTTTTCTACATATATTTTTAGCTGTCTAATTAATTTCTTTATATTTTTGGTAGAGATGGGATCTCGCTCTTGCTCAGGCTGGTCTCGAACTACTGTGCTCAGAACGATCCGCCCGCCTCGGCCTCCCAGAGTGCTAGGATTACAGGCGTGAGCCACCGCGCCCGGCCTACATCTTTTCTTTATGTGGTAAGAAAAATTCTTCCTGATTAGAGTAACAGGCAAACAAGACATACTACATATAGAAAAGTAACAAAATAAAAGATAACACTGATCGATTAATTCATCTACCTAAAAAAACAAGCTGGAATTCACAAAGAGTGCAGATTTGCTACCTGAAATGTTATATTTTTCTTCTTAATTTAGAGCAGAGGTCAACAAACTAGTCACCTGCAAAATCCAGCCCTCTGCTGTTTTTGTAAATCAATTTTTATTGAACAAAGCCACACTCCTCATTTACATATTGTCTATGGTTGATTTTATGCTAAGGTGCAGAGCTGAATAGTTGCCACAGAGACCTGGTGGCCCATAAAGCCTAAAATATTTACCATCTGGTCTCTTATAGAAAAATTTTGCAATCTCTGATTTACAGAACAAATAGGAGTAAAAATTAAGCCATGAAGCAATGTTCAAATTCCTTACAAAATAGTAGTCTGGACCAGACTAAACAAAAAATTCTGAGTTGACGTTCTAGACAGGTCACTTAATACATGTGTAAACTTGATCAAAGTCACTCATGAAAATACTGGTTTTATAATACCCAAGACATTTTTTAATTGACTTACCTAATATTTTTGTCATTGTTCAGTAAGAAACGACCCAGTATATTTATGGCTAGGACCTAGAGAGAAATAGCATAGGTTAAAAAATTAAATATTTATGTTGTTTCCTGACTCTAAGGACCACTTCCTGGTCTCTGATGGGTATAAAACTATTTAAAGACAGTGACTGGTATTTTATAGACTGTTAGCAAAAAGAACACAAAAAAAACCCAAAACAAACAAACAAAACCTTAAAAAATCTAGAAGCAAACTCTTAAAATCATGTTATATTTCAACAGTAAGTGAAGGAAGATTATGTTATGTTTTAAGGTTTTGATATTGTTAGTAAAAGAACACTATTGGTATAGCCTCTTTAGAGGAAAATCTAGCCATAACCATAAATATTTAAAATAAAAATATATTCTCTGTTTTAACAATTTTACTTCTAGAAATTTATCTGACAAACATAATTGTATATATGCACAAAGGTCTACTGCAGCAGTACTGCAAATCACAAATAATAGGAGATAATCTAAAAGTCCATGAATAGCAAATTTGCTAAATATACTAGGGCATACCCATACAATGGAATACTATGCAGCCATTAAAACAGCATAAATTCTGATACATGGATCAACCCTGATGACATTAAGATAAATGAAATAAGACAATCTGTTTATCAAAAGGATAGATATTGCATGATTCCATTTATATGAGGTACTGTGATATTGTGAAATACATATTTGCTCTTTGTCTTCCCTGGCATACAACTCCTAAATCCCTTGGAACTTCTTGGGTGACTGCATCTTTAGTTCTAATGAGGTGATTCTAGATGGGCTCCTGGATAGCCTCAGGATGGGGGCTGGTTGCCAGGGGAATCAATCAAGTGATCAGAGCGTTGGAACTTTCAGCACCCCACCTCCACCAATCTCCCAGAGGAAAGAGATACAGAAGGTTAAGCCAATCAACAATGACCAATGGTTTACTCAATCATGCCTATATAATGTGGCCTCCATAAAAACCCAAAAGAACAGGGTATGGAGGATCTTCCAGATAGCTGAACACGTTTCCTGGAGGGTAGAGCATGTGGAGAGGGCATGGCTCCCTCACTCCTTCCCATATGCCTTGCCCTATGTATCTCTCTCATCTGGCTGTTCCTCTGCATCCTTTGTAATATCCTTTATATTAACAAACCAGTAAGCATAAGTAAAGTGTTTCCCCGAGTTCTGGGAGCCACTCTAGCAAATTAATCAAACCCTAGAAGAGACTGGTCTAGCTGGTTGGTTAGAAGCACAGGTCGTAACCTACACTTACCGCTAGCATCTGAAGTGGAGGTTAGTCTTGTGGGACTGAGTCCTCAACCTGTGGGACCTAACACTATCTCCAGGTAGATAGTGTCAGAACTGAATTAGAGGACACCCAGCTGGTATTCACTAAAGAACTGTTCGATGTACGAGGAAATACCCCTCACATGTGGTGTCAGAAGTGAAGTATTGAGTAACTATGTGAGAGTAGAGGTAAAGAGTAGGAAAACCACTTTGGTTTTGGGTGTTTTTTCCCTATACCTCTTCGGTGGTACCTAAAAGTAGGCAAATTCACAGAGACAGAAAGAACTATGGTTTCCAGGGGCTGGGGATAGTAGGGCATGGAGAGTTACTGTTTAATGACACAGAGTTTGGGAAGACAAGAAAGTTCTGGAGATAAATGATGGTATTGGTTACATAACAATGTAAATATACTACTGCCATTGAATCGTACACTTAAAAATGGTTAAAACAGTAAAATCGGTGTTATGTACATTTTATCACAATTAAGAAAAAAATTTAAAAAGATATGGGTCTCTATATGTGAATATGGAACTAGCTAAGATAATGTTAGGTGAACAAGGTAAGGTGCAGAACAATATATGTTGCCATTTTGTTTGAAAGGTAGAGAGGAAAAGAGCTTAACCTAAGTTACTTTAGTTACTTGACTGGATACTGTAATGCTAAAGACAAAAAAAAAAACTATACACAAACATTATACTCTAGTTAGTAAATTTGTTTGTTACAAGGCTATAGGTTACCAATTCTAATATTAATAAATGATTAAATGAATGAATAAATTCATGGGGGAGAAGGGTCAACTCGTTTTACAGAAGAATTCCAATTATTTAATGAGAAAAAAATGAGGGAAACAGAAAATTATCATTAGAACACCATCTTAGGCAAGATCTTCTGGTAGATACTAAAATTGGTGGCCAAAAGTATGAAGAGAGTAGGATATTTATATAGTCTTAAAATATCTCCCCCCCAATTATT
>RJWJ010027298.1:0-21180 GCA_004363605.1 Indri indri
AAAACATAAGCTTCAAAGACTGCAGGACCCCTGTCAGTCACATTCCATTCCGACTCCCCGCTATCTAACAATGGAGTCCTGCACATTGTAGGAGTATTGTAAATACCTGTTGGAGAAAAGAATGAACCATATTCATTATTTAAAACAGTCCTGTTAGATGTGACCTCGAATTGGGCCTTTACTCTCCTGCTTTTTCAGGAACATGTTGCTGTGTCTGCTGAACACACTGCTTCCTAATGATAGAGCTGATTCTGGGGGTCAGGGTATGAAATGAAGCCATTTGTTAAGCAGGTATTTTGTGCTTACTGGGAACAAAGCAGGCCCTAGAAGGTATTGCAAATACAAAATAAACATAAACAGAGAATTCTTGAAAGCCCTAGCCCCTAGGCTTTTGTTGATGATTCTAAGTGGGATGGTAGGTTTTAGAAATTCAGAAACTTAGAAGACACTGATACTGATTTAGAAGAACAGTTCTAAAAGTTTTAGTTTCAGGATTTTTTATCCTCTTAAAAATTCTCAAAAATATTTAAGTGTTTTTGTTTATATGGGTTATATTTAAAGATACTTTTGCCATTAGAAATTAAAATTGGTAAATGAAATATTAGCTCATTTAAAAATAATAGCAATAAATCCATTACATGTTAATGTAAATAACATATTTTCTGAATCACAACTACATTTTCTAAAACAAAAAAAAATAGATGGGTGGCATTGTTTTATGTTATTTCAAATCTCATTCATGTCCAGCTTAAAAGTAGACAGCTGGATGCTCATCAAAAATGAGTAGAATAAAACCTTACAGCTTAAATAAATTAATTTAGAAATAAATACATGTTATTTATCTCTTGAGTTTGTTCTGTAATCTAGTGATGCAGAATATTCAATCAAAAAGTTGCTGAGGTCACTGACAGAATGTAGCAGGTGTGAAGTGAGAACTAGAGGTTAAGGTCATAGAAATTTAACTTTAAGCCTCAGTTTTATGAACATATTGACAATATTTACTAAAGAAAGTTGTTTAAACTCTGAGGCTTATATTTTTATTTGTAATAGGGGCTGTAATGCTTAAATTATATTGTATTTGATAAGATTAAATTAAATAACATATATGAAATACTGGCACATAGTTTGGTCTCAATAGATGTTAGTTACTTTTCCTCTTTCTTTCCCCAATCCCCAGATCTTTAAATAATTTAATAGAAATGAAGCATGATAGTCATTGTATTTGCAAGTACAGTTAATAATTCTGAGGTACAGTTAATAATTCTATGTACTAGACATTATTTCTCTTATACATGTTGCCTGATTTGTAAAAAATTTTGTGTAATTTCATAACAGAAATATTATCAATTGATGTTGTCTTTGAATTCTTCAGAAATGTCAGGGATACTATTATAACGTAATTGCTCTCAAGGTTCCTGATATCCTGTTGAGCAAACAAGACTTACAGATTGCCAACTTCGAGAATCCATAGAAAAGTGGGAGATAACATGGTAAGTACAAAGATTATATCAGAGGTAAGGGATTATGAAGTAAGGTGATTCACACCAAAAAGATGGATCACCAGAGAGTCCACTGGGAATGATCTGAGTATAGTAAATATACATGTTCAGTAGAAATGAATGTGTATGTGAAGAGATATCACTGGTCTGAATAAGGTAGGACATCAAATAATACAAAACATTCCTTGGAATGTAACTGAATCTTTTATACATGTACAGTTGGTGGAAAGAGCATAGCTTTTAGAATCAGAAACATCTAGATTCAAATTCTGGTGCTGCCCTTAGGAGGTATGTCATCTTTAGTAATGATGTAAGTGTTCAGAGCCTCATTTACCTGTCTCATGGGATTGTAATAAAGGTTATCATTATCTGCAAACTAGCAACAACAATAATGACTATCCATTAGGTTACTGAGAGATTACATGCTATAATATATGAAAGACATAAGCTCAGTGTTGGCACATGGTAAACACCCAATAAATATTAGCCATCATTACTATCATTGTGAATACATATCTATCTTGGTGAACATAGATTGGCAGTCATGTTTCCTGCATAATTCAGAATAATTCTAATTGAATTTTTAAAACTTTTGTCAGATTATATTTCAGATAGCCTAACTTTTAATTAAAACAATTTACTACAATGTGATATCTGAGAAAAATTTCAAAAATGGAACTACATTATTAATATATACTTTTTATTTTCTGAGGAGTTTGTGCTATTTTTCATTCTTCTCTAATAAGAAGCTTCTTTCACTGTTCCCAGGTACTCTTTCATTTGCTAGGTAACTCTCCCTAACTATGCAGGGATTTGCTTCACATCACGAGTGAGGAACTAGGTGAAGATTTTAGGCCCCAATGCAAATTATTTCTGACACGTGGCTTCCATCATCTTATATTCCTAGTTCTGAAAAAAGTCCTGATTTCTACACTAGTTTCCCATGATCCTGTCTTCCCTTTGAATTTTGCTTCAACCTCCAACCCAAGCATGTATCTTAGCCTGATATCTACACTGCCAGCGTAATACCGACTAGTTGTTCAGTTGCCTGTTTCTCACCTTGGCTTGTCCTGACCAAACTTGAGTCAGGCACTCTCCTCCCTCCAGGCCCCTGGGCTCTGCTCGCCTCCAAGTCTGAGCAAGCACAACAAATGCGCAGGTCCTCATTAGCTTCTCCTGGGAATTGACAAGACACTCTTCCTGCCACACCCATCATACCATTTTCCCTTGCTTGTGCAACTTCCATTTATACGATTCTGCTTATCTTTGCTTGTTTTTCTTACCCTGCAAAGGAAAAACCTTTTTCTGTTGATTTTGAGATTCTTGCAGATTTCTGAAATTGAGGATTTTACCCTTGTGCAATAGTCTTTCTTCTGAGTAAGGTCTCTGCCTATATAAGTCTGTTTTTTTCTTTTTTGACAGTATCTTCGTTCTACTCTCTTAGGATATTTTCCATTTTCCCTTGTCTTAGTAGCACTCCATCTCTTTTCATCAGTATCCTACTCTCCTGGTTGGTTTTTGACAAAAATACCAGAACCATTTTCCCACAAGGCCTGTTCTCTAGACCCTGGGTGGATGAGCCTGGGTTATTGAACACAATATTGGTGTTAAATTTAAAACATATTTAATATTTTCTTTCAGACAAATGAAAGTCAAGCTAATGAAAATCATCCTAAACTGAGCGAACGTCTAAACATTTTCCCAACTTTAAGGGAAACAATTGTGAAATTTAGTATAAAAACCAACTGGCTACATATCAGGTGGCATGGAAGAAAGGTGGCAAAAAGAAAACAAAAACACCTGCTCGACGCCCAATAAATGTTATTCTTATATGTGCACTTATGTGTTGATCAGTGAAACCAATTTGCTCGTGAGTACATGTGGTGCTTATTTTTCCATTCTTGGGATACTTCACTTAGTAGAATGTGTTCCAGCTCGAGGGGACGGGTATATGCACCCATAACGAGTGCGATGCGCACCATCCGGGGGATGGACACGTTTGAAGCTCTGACTTTGGAGGGGGGGCAAGGGCAACATATGTAACCTAAACATCTGTACCCCCATAATACGCTGAAATTAAAAAAAAAAAAAGAATTTAACCACCTAACAGTAAAAAAAAAAAAAAAGAAAAGAAAAAAGGAAACAAGAACAATGTATTTTGTCAATATTTGTTTCATTTACTTTCCTTAATTATTTAAATTGAATTAATATTTTGTAGAGAACTTCCATATTTAATCTAATTAATATGCTGGTTTGTGTGCTCATTGTGTAGAAATCACTGCATTGTTTTTCTAACCCCATTGAAGATATTAATATATCCCAATTTAGTATTGTCTGAAATAACATAAATGGCTTTTACCTCTCTTTTAAAGAACAAATAAGAAGACTAAATCACTTATTTTGCACCCTAGTCTCATTGGCTTCTAACTTCTGCATTTTTTCATCTGAATTCCACTTAATTATTACCTTCTTACAACCTCTCACCATGTGTAAAACATCCTACATACAAGTAGGAGAGAACAGTTACCTGACCCATCACTTAGACCTTGGCATTCTCTTTTTCAGAAACCTATAATTTTCTTTGGAGGCCTAATTGTCGCAACAAACCCTTTAACTATTGTCTCCTCACTTCCTAGCCCCTGGTCTTTTGCTGATGGCCAAGCTGGCTCATATAAGATACTTGAATTTCAACTTTACTTTCCCAGAGTATCTCCATACAGCTCTGCCTTTCTTTCATCCATTGCTTTAAATTCTATCCAAACATCTTTGGTATATTTGAAGTTTTTTCTTCCCTAAGACTACACATTTATGTTAAATTTTCTTTAAGAACTTAAGAAGACTTTTTCCCCGGATGCGATTGACTTCTAGGTAAATGTCTTAGATTTTTATTCCCTTTCCCACAAATGCATTAATTCTCTTAAATTCTAAAATGGCCGTTGTTTTGAATTATTTCGTTTGCCTTTCAGTTGTTCTTTTTCTCATATGCCTTTGTTCACATTTTCCCAGTAGAGTTAATCTATCCTAATCTCCAAATCAACCAGACAATAATAGTTACTATTTTTTAAAACACTACGAAACAGTGTTTTCCAAACATCGTCTTTAATTATCACAATTTCTGAGGCAGGGATATTATCTAAATAAGGTGATAGAAGACCCCTAGTCTCACCTCATGTTATTATGTCACTGTAATTTGAAATGTGTTTGAGCAAACCTACTTGGGTGTATAAACAGGTAATACTTTGGGGAATATTGTGTAAATATATAAATGCAGGCACTTCCGCTTGAGAAATCATGGGATACTATAGACACATTGTTTCCCTTGCTGAGTCTGGTCAAGTAAGTGCAGCTTTACACATGCCCTGCTCTGACACATGTTAGTAACCACTGCCAAGGAGGAGGTAGAAAATCTCCTGGTGCCCTGCATGTCCTGCCTGGGATAAGAGCCACCGGAGATACCTGAGAGCCACTGTGCTTTTGCTGGCCAAACTTCACCTCAGGATGGTTGAACCTGTCCAGAAGAGTAGTAGAAAAAGAAATCAGCATTAATAATAATGACACAAAATAACATTAAAAATTATATCAGGTAGCATTCACTAATCAATTAGGCTTTGCCAAGTACTTTGTTGAATACTTTATATGATCATCTGGATTTAATCCTGGCAAATCATACAAGGAAGATACAATTGTGTCTACAAATTGAAGAAGCTAAATGCTCAGTTTCGTGTTCCTAAGCATTTCAAGTGTGCTCAGAATGTCTTGTCCTGAGTCTCTGAACTTTCCTTACCTTGCTGTTATGTGTTTGCTGCCAGAGAAATAGACAAATAGAAGTATATTGGATGTTTATACTATAAAGTAGTCTAATGTACACATATTGTGAAAGAAAAGTATACTGTACTTTGTGACAGGGATGGACAAGTTGTGACCATATAATTTATCATCCAAAGATAAACACTTTTGAGGCACAAAGGGGAGGTTAAAATATTTTAATGAGTCAACTGATTTACATTAGGTATAACTGGGACTGTCCCCAGGAAAGTGGAGTTTGTCCTCACCTCATGTATGAGCCATTGCCCAGTAGCTGTATAATAATAAACATTTTGTAGATGCAGATCAAACAGCTGAGCATATTATTTATTATATAAAATATATGCAATGAAAAGTAAAATATTTTCAAATTACAAATTGTACATTTTATTAACTAATTAATTAGATAATAAGGAAATAATTGATACTCAAGGTTTTTACTCCAATTCTATTAGTAATATTTCTCCAAAACTACATTATCATCTTACATTAGTAAGTTAAATAAAAAATTATTGTCCATTATCTTCACCTCATTACACAGTTAAAGAAAGAAGCAAAATACAATTTTTAGAAGAAATAAACCAGCATACCAATTATAAAAGTTTGTCATTTTCATACCTTTATATGATTGCTTATTAGCATTTAGTTTTCATAACTCATTAAGACACTCTTTGGGTTATGTTACTTTTCTGCTTAGAACCCTTCAGTTTGTTTGTGTTACTTACAGAAAGTATTGTCTTGGTACCCTGATATCAGGGCCTTCCCCAGACTTGACCCCTTTTACACTATCCATTACAGTTGACACCATGGCAGATATGTAAATTTAAAATAAGTTAATTAAAATGGATTAAAATTTTAAATGTACTTCCCATACCATACTAGCCATATTCTGAGTGCCCAGTAGTCTAGATGGCTAGTGGCTACTGTATTGAACAGTGCAAATAGAAAATTTCCATCATCGCAGAAAACTCTATCTCATAGCCCCACTCCATATTTTTTTTTTTTTTTTTTTGAGACAGAGTCTCACTCTGCTGCCCTGGCTAGAGCGAGTGCCGTGGCATCAGCCTAGCTCACAGCAACCTCAGACTCCTGGACTTGAGATCCTACTACCTCAGCCTCCCGACTAGCTGGGACTACAGGCATGCGCCACCATGCCCGGCTAATTTTTTTTTCAATATATTTTTAGTTGTCCAGATAATTTCTTTCTATTTTTTTTTTAGTAGAGACGGGGTCTCGCTCTTGCTCAGGCTGGTCTTGAACTCCTGAGCTCAAACAATCCGCCCGCCTCGGCCTCCCAGAGTGCTAGGATTACAGGTGTGAGCCACCCCGCCCGGCCCCACTCCATATTCTTTCCAGTCTTGTTATCTACTGCTCCCCTCCAGAAATTTCTGCTCCTGCCAAATTAGATTGTTTTCTCTCTTCTAACAGGTTGCACTTTCCTTTTTCCAGCCATCTTCTTAAGTTTTATACCATGACTTAAAATACCTCCACTACTTCAAAAATTCATGTCTTTATTCACACAAAAAATGTGGGGTTTTTGTTTGTTTTTTGTGATGACAGGAAGTCTTTTAGGTGTTGGATAAACAAAACCAAGAAACATAGTCCTCACTGTGCAAAAGGTAACCTTCTAATGGGGGAGCATGACAAGTGGACAGGTGAATACAGGCGATAGCTGTTAAGAAAGAGGTAGGCAGGGAGTTTCACGGGAGAAAATGAACACTCCTATCAGAAATTAGAAGAGAGCCAGTAAAAGTTCCCTGTGAATGATAGTACATGATCTGAACCTAGAAGCATGGTGGGAGTTAGGAAAATAAAATGGAGAAGCAGAGGAGGAGAATGGGGAAAGCACCATGATCTGGGAGAGTCTGGGCCAGTTGGGGTTTGTATATCGCTTGCTGTGGCTCGGTTTCAGCATGTGGGGAGCTCACTACTGCATTAGACCATCACACTCGAATCATGCAAGAGCTCAAGTGCCATGCTGGGGATGTTGGGCTTTACCCGAAAGCCTACAAAGCAAATGAAAGCTTGAATGCAAGGATGTGACAGGATCAGATTTGTCTTTTTGCAAAGTTCACCCTAGAAACAAAGAAGAAAGTAACTGGAAGTGTGTCTTAGTCTATTTTGTGCCACTATAATAGAATATCAAAGAATGGATACTTTATAACGAACAGAAACTTAATGGCTTGCAGTTTTGGAGGCCAAAAAATCTGGAAGGGACATCCTGGATGAGTCATAACGTGGTGGATGGGTCACATGGTGGAAGGGCAAAGAAACGTTGAGAGAGCAACAGAGAGCTAAACTCCGTCCTTTAATAAGGAACCCGTTCTCGCAGTAATGTACACACTCTCATGACAATGGCATCAATCCATTCATGAGTGTGGTCTCCTCATAACTAAAATGCCTCCCATTATATCCCACTGCCCAACTCTGCTGCATTGAAGATCAAGTTTCCAACACAAGAACTTTGGGGGACACATTCAAAGCATAGCAAAAAGACAGCCAGTCCTTTTTAATAATCTAGGTGACAAATGATAAGTTCCTAAATTAATGTAGTGGCTGTTGGGTAGGAGGGGAGGTTGTGATATTACAAATGCATAATTTATTGGTGATAGTTGATAGATATGAAAGAAGGTTTGCTTTCAAACTTCTATTGATTCTGACAGGGACAATTCAGATGCCGTTTTCAAACTGAACCATTTTACACCTGGGAATTTCTGCCTTTAAATTCCGATGGTACTTTAAAAAAAATTACTCATTTTTAGTGCTTGTTTCCACTACTGAGCTCCTTGATGCCAAAAACTATGGTGTACTTCTCAGCATCCCCTATAATACATAATCCAGTTCTTTGCTTTAATGGGTACTTGATATATATTGATCACTGAGAGGTTATCTCTAAATCAAAAGTAAAATTGTTGAACACTAGTTAAAGAACATATGAGGGAAATAATGAAAAGAGTTTTGGGTGGCAAGTTTTATACTTTCATCATAGAACATAATGCTTCTTGGTTGTACTTTTCACAATTGCAATTAAGTAACAAATTGCATAATTTTTCATTGGTCTTGGTCTTCCCCATTAAAGTGTATAAATTCTGCTACAATAAGAGTCATGTTTATCTTGTGTGTTGTTGTATTCTAATGCCTAGGATGGTGTCTGCGGCATAGTTGGTGCTTAATGTTCAGGGAATGAATAAGCCTACAACATATGGATGGGAAAGGAATTACCATTTATGGACCACTTATTATTTGCCAGGTATTACCCTAGGTATATATTTCATAAATATTATATATTTGTGAAAATATTTCTAAATATTAGTAACACCATAGAATAAGTATTAGCACCATCATTTTACAATTCAAAACACTCTGGCTCAGAGAGCCTGGATGACTTATAGAACGGCCAATGAATAGTATTTCTGGAATTTTAAGGCTATTTCTTCTATCTCCAAAGTCTGTGGAGTTTGTTGTTGTTGTTGTTGTTGTTATAATAAGTTGCCCTTCTAAGCATGTAAGTTTCATTTGGGAAAAGATATTTGTAATGTGCAAGTGTCACTAAGCATCAAATCTGCTTAGTGGGCTAGTGTTCAGATTAACAACCATTTATTCAGTGCCCCTAAGGTACCTGCTATGGCTCATAACAACAAAAATGAATTATACAAAGCCCCTGTCCTAAAAAAGCCCCACACTAATGGTGGAGACAAATGCTTAAGCAGATAATTTAGATGCAATAAAAAAATGTATGTGTGAATGCACACACAGGCTCAAACTGCTATGAGAATGGTATGCTTAAGCAATCTTAGAGTTTCAAGGAACATTTTTTAAAGAAGTGGAATATTCATTCAAATCTTAAAGAATATGAATTATCCAGTAAGAAATGGGACAGTCAGAGAAATACTTCAGTGCGAAACAGGGTAGGTAGTCAGCAAAAACAAATCTAGTAATTTAATATTCCACAGCACTGATAAATACTAAAGCAAGAAATGAGATGAGGTGAAGTTAAGAAAGTTATTGGACTTCTTATCCCGTTATAATACTTCAATTTAATTCTGTAGTCAGTGTAAAATAGTTCTTTTATGGAAGGCATTGAAATACTTGTATTTTATCTGCTTGATTCTGGCTGCATTTTAGAGAATGGGTTTAAATGATGATAAGCTTGGGAAAGGGAGAGTGGAGAGTAATCTAGGTAAGTGTCTCAACTAACACAATAGTAACAGAGATGGAGAGAAGGAATTGGATTCAAGAAATAGGAGGTAAATCTGGTAGTTTATAACAACTGATGAGATACGAATGAGGAAGACAAAGGAGTGTAGGAAAGTTTTCATGGTCCAGTCTTGAAGGATAGAGATGCTAGTGGTTCCTTTCAAAAAATCTACAACAAATGTGAAGTAGTTTCATCTGTCTTAAAAACAAAATCAAGCAAATAAAACAGACAAAAACACAAATCCTCTCTTGACCTTACTTCTTCTCCTAGTTGTCACTTCATTTCTTTCCTACCCTCCGATCACACAACTTCTTGAAAATGTCATCTCGAGGTGCTGACTTCATTTCCTCTCACCTTGTCCTCTCGCCTCCTGTAATGGGTTCTCTGCCCTCACCATTTCATCAAGACTGTTCCTGTGTAGGTCACAAATGACTTTCCAGTTGTCAAAACTGAATGGTCTCATCACTATTCTTATCTTATTTGGCTCAAAGTAGTATTATTCATTCCTTCTTTTCAAAACACATTTTTCTCTTGACTTCTGCAATACATTACTCTGGTTATGTCTTTTCTTAGTCTCCTTTGCTAGTTTCTCATCCTCACTCCAGCAAACAGAGGAGGGTTTCAAACCTAGGATCCATCAACCTATCCTTGGTAGGGAGGGGAGGCCCACAGACCTCCCAAAATGGAAAATTTGCATGTGAGTGTGTATAAGCTCCATGACGACAGGGACTCTGCCATCTCGCTTGCTTCCCAGTGTATTCTGGCACCATGTTTGGGACTTAGGGAATAGATAGATAAGTGAATGAACGAATTTCTTTTCTTTTCGGAAGAGACCATTCCTCCTCCCTTCCATGGAAGCAATCTCCAAAGTGGCACAAATTGGGATAATTTGAGAGAAATTCCATTATGCAGCTCGCAGGGCCTTGTTTTAAAAGGAGTGGGGGAGGGCAAGCACAGGGGACCATGCAGTAAATTCAGAGCTGACTACCTCTAGGGAGAAAGGACCAGGGGAGGGACAGATTTCTAGGAATGGAGAAGAAAAAAGAACATTGAGTGGCACAGCAAGTTCTAGGTGACCATCAAAGGAAGAACAAGAAAAATAACATCCCTGACGCCACTCTCCTCTGTCCCTTACATTGCCTGGGGGTTCTCCACTGGCTGAGCCCAAAGGAAACCAGAAGACCCCCAAGAGCCACTAATTTCATCAATTTCAGTAATCCCCAGGGACCCTGGAAGCCTACTATTTAGTCACAGGGACAGAAAGCAGGTCAAAAAGGGTGGAAATTAGATTGCAAGGAGCAAGCCTATGTCATTTTTATCTTTTCTCATGTTACCTTTTGCCAAATATCTGTATCTAATTTTTATTTAATCAAATTGATTAAACTTTATAGTTTCTGAAATTGATATCACGATTAGATTATTCCCACTCTAAGATTATAAAAAACATTTCCTCATTTTTTTGTCTATACTTGCATAGTCTACTTTCCTATCTTTAAATATTTGACCCAATTAGTATGTGTTTCACATTCTTTTCTATTTCTCAAATGTCTAAATAATTATTTGAATGTAGTTTATTAAATTCTTCATTTTGGAGGGTACGCTTTGACTATATGTTTTATTGTGATGGAGTAAAAACTCAAAGAATAGGAGTTAGAATTAGGTGTTAATTTTTTAAATTGCACTGGGAATAAGTGAGAAATAGAAATTAACAGAAGAATAGAGAATGTATGCTGGTAAAAGTTATTATAAAATTAAGATCAAATCAGTAATCTTTTATGCTTTCACAAATATGATTTCTTTTGCCTAAAATGTATTTCCTAACCACCCTCCGTATTTCTAGACTTTTTCTGCAGGTGGACCTGGTCTTGTCCTTTTAGACTTATCTGAAATGTCAAATCTTAGGAAGTGGCCCCATCTCTCCTCTCCATTCAGTCTCTGTTCTGTGCTCCCAGTTATGTTGCATCCTTCTATTTTATTGCATGCATAGTATTAGTGATTGCATAGATAATGCTTCCTGGCTAAATTGCCAGATCCTCAACAGCATGGCCACCTCATATTTAGCCTTCATTTATCAGTGTCTAGATCAAGGCCTGGAATGCCCACAGATAGTGCCATAAATAATGTATATTAAATAGTGAATAAGGTTGACCTAATTGAAGATATGGATACTAGCTGGGGTTGAGAAGCAAGGGTCATGTAGCTAAGTTTAGTGCTGAGACAGTTTATAAAACAGAAGTCAATTGGGAAAGTGGGAGCTAGCTGAGGGGAGTAATCTGATTCACTAGCAGGCTTGGAATTAGTAGGAGGGTCTGGATCTGGCCTCAGGGGAGTATCTAGGTGTGTGGGAGAGTGAAGGTCAGCAGCAGGGAGTTAGCTGAGATGTGACCGTCCAACAATTATGGGCCTCAGTGAAAAGAGGGTCTGTGCAAGGTTAGAAAGAAAATGACATTCTGAAGGAGGAAAAGGGAGTCCTATCTTTCTTTGCCAAATTCTGTCTTTACTCGTCATATAAACAATGTCAAAAGACACAATTACAACAAATTTAGATTAAAGATCTTAATTTTTATTTGCGATTCCAGAATCTGTCAACACCTTATTCTACAAAATAGAATATTTCAATGGACAAATAGAAGAAGGTGGTTTTATAGACGGAAAAGGGCTGAGGAAAGCAGAAACTGAGAACAAAAAGAAGATTGGTCATTTCAAAGTTACTTTTCTTGTAAAGGTTAAAGCAGAGGGGACTTCCTTATCATGTCAGCTGAAACTGGCCTGTTTGGAATTTGACCATTATTTTACTCTCTCCTGATTTCTTGGAAGGTCAGATAAAGATCTTGGTTTCAGCTTGTTGGTGTGGAACTTCAGCGTGAGCAACTCCATTTGGTTTGGTCTATTGGGCCTAGTGCAGGAGCTCAGTCCAAACCAATGGCCTCCCGTAAATTTTATTTTACAAGGCAGTACTCATTTTGAAGGCTTAAATTTTCTTCCAGCTGCTATGTCATTTGCAGCAGGCACTTAATTATAATGGCTGACAACGAGTGTGTGGGCAGGCCTGCTGAGCTGGGGGAGAAAGGAGAGCTAGTTGGGCGAACGACAAAGTCGCCGGCCAGGAAAGGCCTGACTAATGGTTTCCAGGATTTGTATTGCAATATGTTGGGCGTTTAAATGTGTCCATTGACTCCACTCCTTCATTAAATAATCTGAACTTGGTCTGTGCCTAACATGTGGCTCTTAAGTCTATTAAAAAATTATCCAGTAGCATCAATTAATAAATTATTTCCATGGCAATTAATGTTTGTTTTTAATAATGAATCTTATTCACACTATTAGGTAATAAGATTATAAAAATAAATCAAGTCATGTTAAAGACCTTCTCTTACATATAATTTTATTATCCTGTAGTCTTTTATCCTATTCATTTAACTCTGCTAGTTATAAATAAGCATTGAGAGTTTCAGGTAGAAAAAGTATATATATTTGCATCAATAATCTACAGGTGTATTTATGTTTTTCATATTGTAAATAGATTGAACACAAAATTTTCAGATTTTCATTTATATTCTGCAGCTATAGAACTGGTTTGTGGGCTCTATTAGCCTTCTCCAATGCACACTTTTATTTGGCTTCTTCTGTGCTAGGAGTTAACAGTATAATTTACGTCAATAATGTTACTGCAAAATATGGATGCTGATAACAACATATGATGTACATAGTAAGAAATGTAATTATAAATGAAACTATAAACAATATAGCCTGACCTCCTTCACCTAACAGGTAGTGAAGTCTCACACCCAAAAATTCTGATTTAAAAGGACTGAGTGGGACCTGTCCGTTGGTCATTTTGGTAAACTATCTGGTTGTCATGGTTGAAAACCACAGATCTAGATCAGCCTCTTCCTAGCTGGAAACATAACTCAGAGACCCAGGGGATGTTTTTACACAGTGTTTTTTGTACATTTTATTGACTTTTGTATTGGATTTTTTCAACATTTAAAAAAATTACAAAGTTATACCCAGTTATAAAAACCTGATAATAAAAATTAGACAGACACATTTTTTAAATCCCATTTGATTACATTGCTTATGTTATATGGTTCTAACTTTTCATTTAATCAATATATGGGCATAGTCCGAGATGTCATTTTTTTTCTTAATATTCTTTTGGTAGTTTAATATAAAAGTCATTTTCATAGAATCGTATAAAGAATAATTAGATAAAAATAAAATATTTTAAAATCTATGTTCTGATTCATAAATTTATAATTTTTCCATTTTTATGCATGCATACCAGATGACAAAATTTTATTGTATTATAAATAATTTTAGTTATTTAGTAGAGATTAATTAATGAAAATATCTTTTCTTTAAATGGTATTTTAAATATCCACTACCCAGTGACTTAGGTGGTATTCTCAGACCCAATGAGGACTCCTCTGCTTAATCTAAATATTATTCTTTTCATGTCAAAAGTAGGGGTTCCCTGTATATTTTAAAAATATGGAAGTCCTTTTTATCTTGATGTATACCCTTGATTTCTTCTAGTCCCTGTTTGCTTAGCAATGGAATGTATTATTTTTTAACAAATTTTACTGATAACCTCTAAGTGCTGGGAGACTGGTCACTAGGCTCATCCATGAAAAATGTAGGTAGAGTTCTTGCCCTCCTGATCCTTCCAGTTTAGCCTAGTGTTTCTCAAACTTTATTGTACATATAAATCACCTGGATCTTGTTAAAATCCAATCTCTGATGTAGATCTGGCGTATGGCCTGAGATTCTGTATTTCTAACAAGCTCTCAAGTGATATTGATATTGCTGGTCTGTGGAACACACAGTGAATAACAAGATTTCATCCTTCCTTGGTGACTTCAAGTTTCAATGACTCCTATTATTTAATTGTTACAAATCTATAGTTTTCTTATGAAATATACCACTTAAATCAAATTGATATTTTTAAAAAATATTTGCCATTATTTTGGTCGTAGTTCTGCTCTCTAACTTAATTATGACTTCAAGGCAGAAACCAAGATTTGTATTTCTTTATCTCTCATAATGTCTGGTGTGCCTGGGATCAGAGACAGTGCTCAATGAATACTTAATAGGTGATATTCGATGATTTGATTTTAGCCTTGGAGAAAGGCTGAAGGGAGCATTGCATGATTTCTCCAAGACCCCAGTATGACCACATTAAAGATCAAACAGATTTGGAGATGATAATCCTTGCTTTGGAAGGACTGCCGCCTCCCGCTCTACACACACCCTGATAGCCAATTTCCTTTCCACTTCCTGCGTGTGTTTCAAGCAGATGATATGCTCACTAAGCAGCAGCAATTGCTGCATTGCAGAACCCTCTCACCGTCATAAAGCAGCTCTCGGTGAAAGTGACTATGGATTAAAAAGATTTGTGGAGAGGAATCAGATGTGTGCCTAATCTGTAGAAAACGTTTGTAGGAAAATATAGGTTCTGATTATTCCCATAGTACCTCTTCTGGACAGAAATGGGGATTGTGAGCTTCATTTTATTATTTTAATTAGCCTTAAGTAGTCCTTTACAGATTCCAAAGTGGTCAGAAAGCCACAGTACTTCCATGTATATATTTCATAGTTCTGTATGCGGTGGTGATTGGCTTTGAGATTTCACAAAATTTTATCCCAGGGGTCTGGTTAATTGTTACAATAATGCAAGCATGTATGAGGACATGTGCTGTTATTCGTTGCATAAATGCCCACCGAATGCTAAACTGCATTCCTATCTTCATTCCTTTTTTTGAGAAACAACTACTCTTGAGCTGACCTTACAGAAATTGTTTCTCTCTACCTTCTTAGAGCACTGACGCATATGCAAACAGTGAGACTTTTGTCATGTTGCAAAGGGTTCATTTTCCTTGGTGACACGGAGCCATTCCTAGCTGCTTCGCACATGCAGCTGTCTGCTGCTTTGGGCCTATCTCTGTCACCCAAGGAGGGCTGCTTTCTATTTCTCTAGCATGGGTGACTCAGTGTGACGATGGCAATTCGTTCACAATACTGAATGAATTATGGAGAAAGCATAGTAAGTCAAAGCCCGAGAATCAAGGTCCCGCTTGAAGGATAGTTAAGCTTATTCTAAACCAGTGTTTGTTTTTAATTGCAGATAACACCGGCAGAATCGTCTCAAATACATTGCCTGTAAGAGTGTAGGTCTTGAGAGTTGAGTCAATGCTGAACACTTTATTTAGATTGCAAATTATCTAGCTACCTCTGCCTACTGCGAAACCAACTGGAAGCTTTTCAGCATTTAATTAAGCAGGACAAAAGAAAGTTCCAATAATAACAGTGGGAAACTGCCAGAGGAAAATTATGAATACAAAGGGAAAAAGCATCAGTAATTAACCCCAATCTGAAACTACAGAGGAGACTCTCACACAAGAGGGGGGCTCGTGAAAATACTAGTAAATTTGTTTATCTTACATGATTTCATTGTGTTTAATTCAACTATAAATTCATAAGAACTGTGGCTCAATTCCTAGGGAAAAAAATGTTCCACATAGCAATTCCCCAAACCTTTCTAGAGCAGATGAGTTTTCCTTCGAGTGTGAGCTTTTCCCCTTGCTTCATGGTTGGATTTTTACGGTATTAGTTTATCATCCCCAGCTGAGATATTTTGAGGGCAATAAAAGAAACAATGAATATGGTGTTTGGGGTAGGGAAGGGAGAGAATTCGGCTTAAGTATATCTACAAAGTGAGATCCATCAGCATGCTAGGAAACTGCATCGTTCTCTACCACTTGTCAACCTGGAAAGCTCATTTTAAAAAGTATTTCAGCTTATATGTTATCTTCTTGAATGACACCTTCCATGACCCTCTGTGTTTGTTTGCTCTTACCACTTCGAACTGTGCCAATTAATTGATGTGAACACAGTTCACATCACCTTATGATTATTTATTCCATATTAGGACACACTTTTTTCAGCTCCCTTAAAGCAAAGTCTAGATTTTATGTTACTCACCCTTGTATTTTAGCATCTAGTACAGTGCTTGGCCACATCTTTTCTTCTTAAATAAAGGATTTTGAATTTTAAGTGCTTTATCTTTGTACTCCTATGCTATTATATATACTGTGTGCTCCTATGCTATTATATATACTACAGATGCAAAAAATTGGAATCATGTAATAAAGTGACATTAACCATACATTAGATTGAGCTGATGTTCAAAAAGACTTGACATTAATATCACAAATACAGATTGAGATGTCAAAAGAAGCATCTTGATAATAAAAAAATCATAAACTAAAGAAATTCTTGCTTTCTAAATGCCTGTAGTACTACACATTGTCATGTAGATCCTGAGAGTTTAGTAAATGTTAATTAATTATAATGGAAGTCCATATTGTGCTGTCTGATTAATATTAATAATTACTATAGGCATAAAGACAATGATAGTAATAAGTTTTACTTTCAGGATTTTGAGATTTAGGAAAGTTAAATTTATTAAATGGCCCTACAAATCATTGAAAAGATACACATAAGATTCTTTATTTCATTATCAGTTACACAGCTTTATGTAGTATTTTATTCATGGCACTTATATGTATCTTAATAGCCCATGGTATCCACCCTCATGCTTGAAGGAATTTAATTTTTAAACGTTTTAAAATATTATTCACCCTGAAGACTTGGGAAATGCAGTTTAGCTAAAGCACATGTTATGTAAAGAAATTGGCTTTCATTTGTATGCCTCAATTTGAGTGATGCACAAGTAGCCATTTATGTGTGTCTGAACATAAAATAGTAATTGTAATTTTTAAAAAATTAACTCACAGTTTATAGTCCTAACCCCACAGTTGCTTCCTTGATTATTTTAAACTTATTTTTTTTTCTAAAGTGTCAATTTATTGTTGGAATATCTTTTGTTCAATAACTGTACTTTAAATAGATGACACATTTTAGGGGTTTTACAGTGGTTCAAAGTATATTTTTTAGAAGGAGGCATTATTTTAAAATAATTTCCTAAACCATCGTTAAAACTGCTATTTTGAAAATTGAAGAGAATTTGGCCTAATGATTGTTTAAACAAATTCCTTTGCTAATAGCATTCTACCATTGTAAATATCAGCTGTGAATGACATTACATATTTCAGTAAAAATAACCCCCTGGTAATTGATTCTTGACTTTTATTCTTTAGCTTATTATGAATTGGGATTAGTTTCAGTTGTTTAATTTTCCTGCCTCTGTGCATTTGCTCAAACTGTTCTCTCCACCTGGAATACCCTTCCCTCATATCTGTCTACTTAAATTCCAACCATTTTTTAAGTTTCAGCTAAGTTATCATTCATGTAGTGTATGCCAGCCTAGTGTCTTATCATTGCAGGCATTCACTGAGAATCCATAGGCCTTTTCTCTTCCAGGAAAGATTTGTAGTGGAGGTCATAGTTATTTCTCCTTACAGTGCCTCCAGCAATTGCATTAAACATTCACTTAATAAGACAAATTCAACCAAATGTGCACGGATGGTTTGGAGAGGAAAAAAAAGAGAAAATTTAAATAAAGGATGATTTTATATTCTCCAGTCTTAGCCTTTTCCGTTCAAAGCAGATGTTCTGAATGAGCACGAGTTGCTAGACTGGTTCCCTCAGTTGTTTTCAATCACCTACCTTTCAGGACGTGAAATCTTACCATCACGCTGAGGTCCACATGACCCCCACATACAGATTTATGCTTGATTTGATGATCAACCAATGAAACAATGATCTATTCCAACACCGAAGACAACCTGACAGAATAGGATTCAATGCAGAACTCAATCATCGATGAGGTGTCTTCCTAAAGGGTTTTCTGGGAAATTTTTAAGTATATACAGTTTTTCTCTGACTCACTCTCTTTATACTCGCCGTAAATGTGACTTCACCATATCATATTATAAATATCCCTTTGCATATCTAATTTTTCTGTTAGACTGCAATGCCATGGTGGATTGGATTAATGCTTCCAATTCTCACTCTTTTTTTCTCGTTAACATTTAACTTCCCCACCCTTGTTTTGGCTTGATGGTGACCAGAGTTTACTTCCTTACCCCTTGATGCTGGTCTTGGTGGTGATGGGACAGAAGCAGAGACTTTAAATGTGCTATCGAGGTACGGCTTTTCATCATGTGTTCTTATGATTCATCATGAGAAGTACGGGGTTCAGGTGGCAACTGTTCCAAGGAGAAAAAAGAAACACTTGGAGCAATCTTGAATTCAACCTGCAGTATGGAACCGAGTGCCCGATCCCAGCCAACTCCATCAAACCCACAGCAGACCAACCGTGGTATGCCATTGTTTCCTCGTTTGTTTTAGGATGATGATGATGATGGTCTTTGTGGTCATGGTAGTTTTATGTCTATAGCAAAGTGTTCACATGTGTATTAAATTAATTACTATGTATCTTAGAACAGTGACACACAGGTGCTCAATAAATGTAATTATTCTCATTACTTCTAAAGCATGGTTTAATCACTTTACATATAGTATCTCACTGAATATTAAAACAACTTTTTGAGATAAATACTATCATTTCTGTTTAGCAGATAAAAAACTGAGGAACAGAGTTAAATAATTTTCTCAAGGTCACATAGCTATTAAATGGCAAAGTGAGTCTTTGAATGGAGACTTGCTGACTCTGGGGTCCAATTTAAACCATCTTGAGCCATCTTCCTCATATTACTTTTGGTATGGACTTAAACTTTTAGAAATAAAGCCTAAGAATTCTAGAATGCTACTTCAACCTCCTGACTTATCACGTACATATCCTAAGGCAATGTGGAACAGCACTAGCTAACTGCCAAGATGTAAGGGAACAAAAGGGAAATAATACAGAACAGAAAAAGAATAATATCTCAAAATATTATCCAACTGCACTAGGATTATTGAGTAACAATAATGATTTTACTTTCAGTTTGTTTCTAAGCCAGGACCTGGCAACACTTAGAAAGTCTGTTCTCATGAATTTTCTTTTCCAAATGTGGTTCTCATGAGCTAGCACACAAGACTGAGAAAATCAGAGAAGAAGCAAAGGGTATGCCCTCATTCAACTAAACTTGTTAAAAATATTCACTTATTTGTACATATAGATGTTTCACGGTAGAATTTCAAGGCAAGTGAAGGGTCCTTAGTTGGAACATTGCATTTTAAATTCTAATGCTTGATTGCCCAGGAGTGGTAAGGACATTAAATTTCCCCATGGAATGAAAGTTTCTTTTTTAGATAATGCAATCTTTTATCTAATGTCAAGGTAAGTAGTCTAATGTTCAGCTGAGAGCTATTTTCTCATGCTATCTTATTTCTCCAAAGGCATTGGTGGTTGGGTGTAGAGGGAAGAAAAGCATACATCACCTGTATTAAGATTACGAGTATTTCCACTGGAGAGAGATTTCCCCTTTACATTTTGAAGTTGTGCTAGAAATGCAATGGAGTTTCACTGAACACAGGGAGGTGCTAAGGCCTTCCAGTGGGTCTGATTGGTGGTATTATCCCTTGATGAAGGGAGAACACTGAGTTATTCTGGCAGTTGTTTTAACATGACTGAAACACCAAAATGATTTTGGTAAGCCTCTTTTCCAGAAAGGAGAGACACCTAAATTGTTAAAGGACAAAATCCAATATTTATGACATAGTGTTCAAGATTGAAAATAGAGCTCACCTGAAGCCAGACCATGTTTACAGCTCATATATACATAAGTTAACAGTTGGAGAAAGACTGGTGCTAGAACTCCCCAGTCTACCTATGGGTTAAAGTCTTCAGCTATCTGTTTAGTGAGAAGATTTGTCCAACATTCATAAATACTACTTATCATCTCTGCCCTATACGTTTGGATTTTAGGAGCTTTGGAAGGGATTTGGAAAGTGGACAACCCACCCTAAGTATCAGTGTTTCCACCACGAGGCCAATAAGAGTGAATCTTTGCACATCAAGTTTAAATACCCATAAGGAACCATCTTTGCAAAGTCTTGAGATGTCTGCTAATTGAAAATAAGCCAAGATCAGAAGGCATCCTCTAGTCCTCATCATTCCTTCCCCTCTTAGCAGTAGGAATGAAGGTGGCATTTGGTTAGAGACCAAGAGAAAAGGAAGCCAAGGATATGCATCTCCTTTGGTTCCCACAATGGAATTCACGTTTTGTTTGGAATTCAAATGTTTTGTTGTCTTTCTGATTCTGGTAAATATATTTAAAAACAGAAGCTAGTTTGGGGAGTAATATTGCTCAATTTGGCAGGGTGAAACATAGTTTTCTAAATCTCCAGAGAAACCAATACAATCCTACCGCAACACATATTACAGTAACTCTCTGGCATTAAGATTTATCAACAGTATTTCTCATTCTTTTCAACATAAAAACATACTGGAACAAAAGTTTTTCTTTTGGTGTATATGTTATTATTCTGCTAAGCCTTTTTGGTACATTTGCCTATTGACCTAAAATAATACCACAAGACAAAGATTTAGGTAAGCTAGTTAAAGCATAAAAATGTCGAGAAGAGAAATAACCAAATATTAAAAAGAAGACATTTTCAGCAAGTTTTCTAAGAATTGATGCAATGACCCACTCTTATATGCAAGGATCTCCATGGCGGGTAAAGTAGAAATGGGATTTGCCATGCAAAATATATAAGTTTACAAAGAAAGGAGAAATTATCAGAAAGCCATCCCAATTGAGCACATTA
>RJWJ010027299.1:0-21677 GCA_004363605.1 Indri indri
TCATGATGACAGGAGAAAATAAGTCATTGGCAAAAAGCCCTACTTAATAATTCTTCACAAGTATGCTATTTAAACTTAAAGCCAGTTTAATTAGGTTAATAGCTGGCCTGAGAAGAGCCATTCTAAACTGATAGTAGCCTCCTCCTTGCTGGCTTTGCCAGCCCAAGTGGCCGCACTGTGCCTTCCCCAGCCAGCTCATAGGTACAGCCGCAGAAGCCTCATGGAGCTGTACTTCCTTGCTGGTAAATGCACCTACAAAGGTCTTCCAATCAATGGCCCTGTAGTTGGAAATTTTCTATTGAAAATTACGGTGTAGCCTCCTGTAGACAACAGGTGGCCTTCAGAAGCTAATTTTCATTTAAGTGTATTTTTAATTAGTGCATGCAGGAACAACATTCCCAAGCAGTGCCAATCCAGCAATTCCATTGTGTCTCACAAGGTGCAAACATCCAAGGTCATGTGCAGACAGGGAGAGCACTAATGTGAAGGCACAGGCTTGTTTAGGAAACACCCATGGCGTAGCAGGAAGGAGGATGGTGTGACTCTTGCGGAGTAAGGTGGCTTCTCCCTTCTCAACATGTATTGGGATGTACTGCGAACACTGTTGTGAAAAAATAAGCTATGCCATTAGATACATAGTCCTGTTTGGATTGTCGGACTCTATTACAAGGTATTCGCATTTACTTTTACCTATTCTGATCTCTCCGTTCTATATTTTGCTGCTATGCTTACTTCGTATTGGCTTCCCAAAATCCTGTAGGGCACTAGGAACAAATGACTACCACTGGAAACAGCTGCCAAATCAGTGCCAGCCCTTTCCCTTCTTGGCAAGTCCCAGGACACCTGCCCACCTTCCCCCTCTGGGTTTCTGAAGGGACTGTAGCGGGATGGATCCTGCATTCACTGCCAGGGCTTTTCCCGGTTGTTCATCCCAAACTGGAACGATAGTTGCTTTTCGAAACAAGGTTAAGAAAGAGCGATTTGGTTTTCTGGAATAATTAGTAATATAATTTAGCTAGTTAATGGGCTAAACAGATTTTTCTCCTCCCAATGGGCTATCCTGTTTACATAATGACTGCTTATTACAGTGTTGCAATTCTTAATAGCTAGCTCATGAGGGAAGTGTCAAGCCAGGCCCCCGGGGAGACTTCCAGGCCGTAGATAAGAGGGATGCAAGGACGGACAAATTCTCAAGATTTTAAAAAACTTATTTTAAAATTTATATACAGCAAAATTCACTATGAGTTTTGACAAATGCTTACAGTCATGTAACTACCACCATAATCAAGATTCAGAACCCTTCCATTCGACCAAAATAATATCCTTGTTTTGCCATTTTGTAGTCAAACCAACCCCCACTCATAGTCTCTGACAAGCACTGATCTGTTTTTCATTCCCGTAAAAGTTTTGCCTTTTCCAGGATGTCCCATAAATGGAATTATGCTGTGTGTAACAGGATTTGCCTGGCGTTCGACACAGCATGATGCATTTGAGATTCACTCATGTGGCGTGAATGAATAGTTTATTCCCTTTTATTACTAAGAAGTTATCTCAGAGGACATCCCAGTTTATTCATTCAGCAGTTCAAGGAAATTTGAGTTGTTTCCAGTGTTTGGTAATTACGAAAAAAGCCGCTGGAAATATTTGTGTATAGTTTTTAGTGTGAACAGAGGTTTATGTTTCTCTTGGGCAAATACTGAGAAGTGAGATTGCTGAGTGATATAGTAAGTGTATGTTTAATGACCAAACTATTTTCCAAAACGGTCGGACCATTCTTCATTACCAGCAGCAATACATGAGAGTTCCGGTTCCTCCATATTCTTGTCAGCATTTGATAGTGTCATGTTTTTGTTAGCTGTCCTAATACGTGTGTGGTGACATCTCATTTTGGTTTGATTTTGCATTTCCCTGATCACTAATTGTGACGAGCATCTTCTCATGTGCTTATTTGCCATCCTCACTTCTTTGGTGAAGCATCTATACAAAACTTTTGGTTATTTAAAAAAATGTTTTACTGTTTTTTTAAATTTCAAAATATTAATTAAGGAGGTGCAAATGTTTTGATTACATGGATATCTCATATAATGCTTAAGTCAGGGATTTGGTGTGCCCATCACCAGAATAGTGTTCATTGTACCCACCAGGTAAGTTTTTACCCCACACCCGCTCTTTCCACCCTCTCCGTTTCTTGGTTTCTCATGTCCTTTACATTGCTCTGTGCTCAGGTGTACTCAGCCATTAATATTAGCTCCCCCTTATTAGTGAGAACATATGGTGTTTGGTTTTCCATTCCTGCAATACTTCACTTAGGGTAATGATCTCCAGTTCTATCCAAGTTGCTGCAACGGACACTGTTTCATTCCTTTTTATGGCTAAGTAGTACTCCATGGTGTGTGTGTGTATACATACACACATACGCACACCATATTTTCTTTATCCAGTCCTGAACAGCATGGAAATTCCTCAAAAACATAAATGTAGACCTACCATTCAATCCAGCAATTCTATTGCTGGGTATCTCTCCAAAGGAAATGAAGTCATGTTATCAAAAATACACCTGCACTCGAATGTTTATCGCAGCACAATTCACAATTGCAAACTTTTGACTATTTTTTAAATTGAGTTTTTTGTTTCCTTATTGTTGAGTTTTGAGAGTTATTTATGTATACTGGATTCAAATCCTTTGTCATATAAGTGATTTGCAAATATTTTCCCAGATGCGGCTTATAATTTCAATCTGTTAATAGAGACTTTTGCACAGTAAAAGTTTTAAATTCTTTGAAGTCCAATTTATCACAATTTTTTTCTTTTATAGATTATGCTTTAGGCTGAAAACTCTTTCCCTAACCTAAGGGCACAAAGATTTTTTTTCTCCTATAGTTTCTTCTGAAGTAAATAATTTTCCGCTTAGGTCTATTGTCACTTTTGAGTTAATATTTCTATAATATATGAGGTATAGTTTGAGGGTTCATTTTTTAAAAAAAATGGATTTCAAATTGTTCCAGCAGAACTTGTTGATAATGACTAACCTCACTCCACAGAACTGCCATTTCACCTTTGTCAAAAGCCAGCTGGCTATATTTATATCAGTATATTTCTGGGCTCCCTGGTCCATTAACGTATGTGTCTATACTGTCACGAATACCCCAACATGTTGATTACCATAGTTTTATAAGTCGTCTCAAAATCGGGTAGGAGTAGTCTTCCAATTTTGTTCTTTTTCAAAGAATCATTTTGTTAGTTTAGTTGCTTTGACATTTCCTATAACTTCTAGAGTATGCTTATTGGTACCTATAAACAATTCTGCTGAGAGTTTGGGATTGCATTGAATTGGTAGATAAATTTTGGAATAATTAACATCTTAGCAATATCGAGTGTTTATCCTCTTCTATTTTCTGGAAAAAATTGTGTAGAAGTAGTGTTATTTCTTCCTTACACATGGGGTAGAATTTTCCGTTGAAAACCATTGTTATTGTTTGAAGGGTTTTAACTATGAGTTCAATTTCTTTAATAGATATAGCATTATTCTGGTTATCTATTTCTTCTTGAGTGAATTTTGGTAGTTGAGACCTTCAAGGAATTTGTTTATTTCATCTCAGTTGTCAAATATATGAGATTAGTTTGCAGGAGTCCCTTATTATCCTTTTAACATCTGTAGCATCTGTAATGATAGCTCCACTTTTATTCCTGGCACTGATAATTTATGTCTTCTCTCTTTCTTTGTTAGTCTGGCTAGAGGTTTATCATTTTCGTTGATCTTTTCAAAAAACCAGATTTTGGTTTTATCAATTTTCTCTATTGGTTTTCTGTTTTACATTTCATTGATTTCTGCACTTACCTTTTATGTCCTTGCTTCTGCATGCTTTGGGTGTTATGGTTTCTTAAGGTGAAAGCTTTGATTATTGATTTGAGACCTTTCCTTTTTTTCCTCTAATATATGCATTTAAAGCTATGAATTTCTCCCTAAGCATCGCTTTAGCTATATCCCACACATTTTGATACGTTGCATTTCCATTTTTCATTCCGTTCAATAATTTTTTATTTCCCCTGAAACCTCCTTTTTGACCTATGATCACTTAGAAGTGTATCTTTTTAAATCGCACTTTTTATTTTAGGGTAATTGTAGATTCTCTGCAGTTGTAAGAAATAATACCTAGAAATCTTGTGTATCCTCTGCCTAGTTTCCCCAAATGGTAGCATCTTGCATAACTATAGTACAATATCACAACCAGGAAATTGACATCGATACATCCCACCAATCTCATTTAGATTTCACCAGTTTACGTGCACCCATTTGTGTGGGTGTATTTCGTTCTATGTGATTTTTTCCCCACGTGTATGGAGTCACATAATCACCACTACAGTCAAGATACAGAACGGTTCCATCACGCAACGATCCCTTGTGCTACCTTTTTATAGTCACACCCACCTGCTTCTCTCCCTCCCTGTGTCCCCAACACCTGGTCACCACTAGTCTATTCTCAAACTCTGTAATTTATCATTTCAAGAATGTTATGTAAATAGAACCATACAATATGTAATCTTTAGGATTGGCTTTTTTTTTTTTCCACTTGCATAATTCCCTTGAGATCCATCCAAGTGGTTGCATGTACCATGCACATTTTGTTTTAATTTCTGTGAAATATGCCATGGTACGGCAGTATCTCAGGTTAGTTAACCATTCACCCATTGAAAGGCATTATTTTCCCCCACATAAGTTTTTATTTCTCTGAAATAAATATCCAAGAATACAATTTCTGGGTTGTATGGTAAGCACATGTTTAGTCTTATAAGATGTTGTCAAACTGTTTCTCGGGGTGGCTGTATCATTTTACATTCTCACCAGCAATGTATGATTGCAATTTCTCTGCATTCTTACCAGAATTTAGTGTTGTCACTATTTTTTATTTTAGCCTTTCTGGTGAATGTTGTGATATCTCATTGTAGTTTTTTTTTAAAAATATTTTCCTGAAGGCTAATGATGTTGAACATCTTTTCATGTGATTGTTTACCATGCATATGTCCTCTTTGGTTAAATGTCTGTTAATGTCTTTTGTTCATTTTCTAGCTTTCTAATTGAATTGTTTGTTTTTTGCTTTTGAGTTTTGAGAGTTATTTATATACAGGTACTTACAGAGATCCTAGTCCTTTATCAGACATGTGGTTGGCAAGTTTATGACACTTTGTAGCTTATCTTTTCATCTTTTACAAGGGTCTTTCAGTAGCAAAAGTTTTAAATTTTAATAACATCTATCTTATCAATTTTCCCTTTTTGGGATTGTGTTTTTTATCCCAAATCTAAGAACTTTGTGTAGCCCTAGGTTCTGAATATTTTTCTTCTATTTTTTTCTAAAAGTTTTGTATTTTTATGATACATTTTACATTTAAGTGTGTGATCCATTTTCTGAACTTTTCATTAGATAAGAGATTTAGATCAAAATTCCCTCTCTCCCTCTGTCTCCTCTTTTGCCTATGGATGTCTGACTGCTCCAGTACCATGTGTGGAAAGGCTATCCTTTCTCTGCTGAATTGTGCATTTGTAAAAACTCAATTGACCATATTTTCATGAGCCTATTTTTGGATCCCTATTCTGTTCCATTGATCTACGTGTCTAACCCTGCACTGATACTACAATGTCTCATGTACTGTAGCTAATAATAATAATAATAAGTCTTAATAGCAGGTAAAATAATCCCTTCCATTTTATTCTTTTTTTTTTTTCCAAAGGCCTGTACTTTTCTTTATAAATTTGAAAATAATTTGTCTACATCTTCAAAAAAAAACCTTGCCGGGATTTGAATAGAAATTGCACTAAACTTATAGATCAAATTGGGGATAATTTTCATCTTTACTAAGTCTTCCAATCCATGAACACGGTATGTCTTCCATTTATTAATATTTGGGTCTTTGATTTCTTTCATTGGGTTCCTGCAGAGAGCATACAGCTGGGTCTTTGTTTTTCATGGAATTTTTCAATTTCTATCTTTTAATCAGTATGTTTGGACTATTAAAGCAAATTATTGATATGTTTGAGTATAGATGCACTATTTTATTATTATTAATATTATTATTATTTTGGTTTGTCTCCATTCTTTTTGTTATTGTTCTTGGTAGTCTGTTCCTTTTTTCCTGACTTCTTTTAGATTATTTGAAAAATTTTCAGTGTTCTATTATTCTTGGCTTTTGCCCATATCTCTGTATTTTTAAAATGATTGCTCTGGTATTAAAATATGCATGCTAAATGTTTAGGTCAACTTAGAATTAATATTTTATCACTTCAAGTAAAAAATAGACACTTACGATAATATAGTTCACTTTATTATCTGTCCTTTATGTTATTGTGGTCACATGAATTATATTTATATACACTTAAAACCCCAGCAGACAATGTTATAGTTTTTGTTTTCAATAGTCATACTTTATATTTTAAAGAATGTAAGGGAAGAAAAATAATTCAAAATTTATCCATACCTTTGCCAATATGGTTGCTTTTCCTTAATTCTTTTTTTTTTTTTTTTTTGAGACAGAGTCTCACTGTGTTGCCCAGGCTAGAGTGCTGTGGCATCATCCTAGCTCACAGCAACCTCAAACTCCTGGGCTCGAGCGATCCTCCTGCCTCAGCCTCTCGCGTAGATGGGACTACAGGCATGTGCCACCATGCCCGGCTAATTTTTTCTATATATTTTTAGTTGTCCAATTAATTTCTTTCTATTTTTAGTAGAGACGGGGTCTCGCTCTTGCTCAGGCTGGTTTCAAACTCCTGAGCTCAAACAATCCTTCCGCCTCGGCCTCCCAGAGAGCTAGGATTACAGGTGTGAGCCACCGCGCCCGGCCATCCTTAATTCTTGATGTTACAAATTTTCCACTAGTCCATAGAACTTCACTTAGCATTTCTTTTAATTGATGCCCGATGTGATAAATTGTTTTAGTTTTTAGTCATTGAGAACATCTTTATTTCTTTTTAGGGTTTACTATATATAGAATTCTTGTAGAATTCTGGGTTGATCTTTTTTTTTTTCTTTTAGCGTTTGAATTGTTGTTTCTTTGTAAATGTCATTTTTCTCTGGATGCTCTGAAGACATTTTCTTTGTCCCTAGTTTTCAGCAGTTTGATTAGATGAGTCTGGGCACAGTTTTTTTTATACTGATTTTTTGCTGAGCTTCTTGAATCTGTACATTTATGTCTTTCACAAATTTTGGAAATTTGTAGCCGTTACATCTTAAAAATTTTTTTTCATCACCAATATTTTCCTTCTCTTCATCTGGGACTCCAATGACACAGATGTCAGATTGTTTGATATTATAACACAAGTCCTTGATACTTTGTTCATTTTTTTCACTGTTTTATCTCTGTTCTTTAGATTGTATAATTTCTGTTGATCTATCTTCACGCTCACTAACTCTTTCTTTTGTCGTCTTCCTTCTGTTTTTGAGCCCACCCACGAAATTTTAATTGCATATATTGTATTTTTTTAGTTTCAAAATTTCTATGTGGTACTTTTTGATTGTTTCTGTTTCTCAGCAGAGAATTTCTACCTTTTCACTTGTTTCAAGTATGTTTATCTTTACCTCATAAAGTATGGTTATGATAGCTGCTTTAAAGATTTGTCTGATAATTCCAACATCTGGACCATCTCAGTTTTGTAGCTATTGATTTTTTTCCTCAGAGAATTGGACACATTTTCCTGGATCTTTATATATTGTTTAATTTTGGAGTGAATCCTGAATATTTTGAATATTATTTTGTGAGATTCTGGGTTCTGTTAAAATACTCTGGATAGACTCAAGAGGAGATAGAAAATCTTAAGAAGCTTATCACAAATAAAGAAATTGAATCAGTAATCAAAAACCTCCTCCCGCCCAAAAAAACCCAGGACCAGAAGCTTTCACTGAAAAAGTTTACCAAATGTTTGACAAAGAATTAACACTGATCCTTCTCAAACTCTTCCAAAAATAGAAGAGGAAGGAACACTTCCTAACTCTATTTAGGGCGCCAGCATTACCCTGGTATCAAGCCAGGTGAATAGATCACAAGAAAAGAAAGCTATAGACCAACATCCCTTATGAATATAGATGCAAAAATCCTAAACAAAATACTAGCAAACTAATTCCAACAGCATATTAAGGGGATTATACATCATGACCAATTGAGATTTATCCCTGGAACTCAAGGTTGGTTCAGCATACAAAAATCAATCAATATTAACACTTTATTCATAGAATAAAGGAAAAAATTACATTTAATAATTTCAATTGATGCAGAAAAAGCATTTGAAAAACTTCAAAACCCTTTCGTGATAAAAACACATAACAAACTAGGAATGTAAGAAAACTTCTTCAGTGTGATAAGGGGCATTCATAAAAAACTCCCAGCTAATATCATACTCAATGAAGAAAGACTGAGAGCACGCCCTCTAAGATTGGGAAGAAGACAAAGACACTCACTTTCAGTGTTGCATTCAAAATCACACTGGAATTTCTAGCCAGAGAGATTAGGCAAGAAAAAGAAATAAAAAGCATCTAAATTTGAAAGGAAGGCCAGGTACAGTGGCTCATGCCTGTAATCCTAGCAGTCCGGGAGACCAAGGCAGGAAGATTGCTTGAGGTCAAGAGTTCGAGGCCAGCTTTAGCAATAGCAAGACCCCATCTCTACAAAAAATAGAAAAATTAGCTGGGTGTGGTGGTGCATCACTGTAGTACAGCTACTTAGGAGGTTGAGGCAGGAGGATCGTTTGAGTCCAGGAGTTTGAGGTTGCTGTGAGCTGCTGTGATGATGTCACTGCTTTCTAGCCAGAACAACAGAGCAAGACTCTGCCTCAAAAAAAAAAAAAAAAAATTGGAAAGGAAAAGGTAAAACTATCTCTACTTGCAGATGACATGAGACATGAATCAATCAATCAACCATCTATGTTTCTAAAAAAAATCCTAAAAATTTATTAAAGCTAATAAATTTAGCAAACTTATATGATATGGTATCAACCCATACATTTCAATTGTGTTTTTATGCACTAGCAATGAACAATCCAAAATTGAAATACAGAAAACAATTCCATTTATAGTTGCATCAAAAGAAATAAAATTATTAGTAATAAATTTAACCAAGGGGTTGAAGGAGTAAGACTTGTATGTTGAAAACTCTAAAACATTGGCGAAAGAAATTAAAGAAGATCTAAATAAGAGGAAATATATCCTGTGTTCATGGAGTGGGAACTTAATACTGTTAAGATAGCAATATTTCCGAAGATATCTACAGATCCAATGCAATCACTATGAAAACCCCAGTGATCACTCTTGCATAAATGCGAGAGCTTATCCTCACATTTACATGGAATTTTCCTCTGAGTAGCCAAAACAATATTGAAAAACAAAAATAAATTTGGAGGACTCACACTTTCTGATTTTAAAACTTACTGCAAGTACAGTAATCAAAACAACGTGGTCCTGGCATAAGGACATATATAGGTCAATGGAATAGAGTGAAGAGTCCAAAACTCAACTGGTACATATGTAGCTGTTGACTGTTGACAAGGGTGCCAAGACCAGTTAGTGGGGGAAAGAATAACTTTGTTGGGACAACTGGATATTCTCACATGAAGGAATGAGGTTGGACACCTACATCACACCACATACAATAATCAACTAAAAATGAATCAAAGTCCTAAATGTAAGAACTAAAACTATAAAACTTTTAGAAGAAAACATGGGGTACATCTTCATGGCCTGGATTAAGTCATGGTCTCTCAGATACAACATCAAAAGCACAAGTAACAAAAGAAAAAGTAGATAAACGGACTTCATCCGATTTAAAAATTTTGTGCTTCAAAAGGTATTACTGAGAGTGAAAAGACAAATCAAAGAATGGGAGAAAATATTTGCAAAATATTTATCTAGTATGTGCTTATTACACAGAGAGTGTAAAGGACTGAACCTAAAGCATATTATGCTAAGTGAAATAAGCCAGGCACCGAAAGAAAAATACTGCAAATATCACTTATATAGAGAACCTTAAAAAAGTAAAAAATCCAGAAAATTCATCTACATAGAAACAGAGAGCAGAACTGTGGCTGTGTGTGTGTGTGTGTGTGTGTGTGTGTGTGTGTAGGAAATGAAGAGATGTTGGTCAAAGGGTGCAAAGTTGCAGTCATATAGGATGAGTAAGCCTAGGGATCTAATATACAACAGGGTGACCATAGTTAATGTTGTACTCTGGAAATTTGCTTAGGGAGTAAATTTTACGTATTTTACCATATAATACATCATTTCACTATGTATTATGTAGATCAAAACATAATGTTTACACCTTAATACACACAATAAAAATAAACAAATAAACCAAAGCCCAAAACACAAACAACCCAATTAGAAAATGAGCAAAGAACTTGAATAGACATTTCTTCGGAAAGATACACAAACGGCCAATCAGTACATGAAAAAATACTTGACATCATTAGCTATTAGAGAAAGTCAAAACCATGATGGAATACCACTTTACACCCATTAGGATGGCTAGAATAACAAAAGACAGACAGTAATAAATGCCAAAGATACAGAGACACTGGAACCCTCACTCATCGTGGGTGGGAATGTTAACTGGTGTAGTTGCTTTGGAAACAGTTTGGCAGTTCTTCAATATGTTAAATATGGAGTTACCGTATGACCAGCAATTCTACTCCTAGGTATACACCCCCTAAAAATTGAAAACAGGTGTGCAAATAAAAACTTACATATTAATGTTCTTAACAGCATTATTCACAATAGTCAAAATATGACAACAGCCCAAATGTCCATCAGCAGTTGCATGGATACACAATATGTGGTCTATTCATTTAACAGAATAAAACCGTAAAAAGGAATGTAGTATGAATACATCATACAACATGCGTAAATTGCAAAAACATTATGCTAAGTAAAAGAAATCAGACACAAAAGGTCACATATTGTATGATGCATTTATACAAAATATCCAGAATGGGGAAATCTGTATACAGAGAGGAGGCAGATTGAGGGTTTCCAGGGGCTGGGGAGTGGGGATCCGAGTGACTTCATAATGGACACAGGGTTTCTTTTTGTGGTGATGGAAATGTCTTGGAACTCGATCCAGGTGATGGTGGAACACATTGTGAATGTACCTAATGCCACTGAATCATACACTTTAAAATGATTTCTTTGATGTTATATGAATTTTACCTCCAAAACCCCAAGCAACTCGTAGCCCCAGTCTAATCAGGAACAAACATCAGACAAATTCCAGTGTGCAGGGACTGTCTGCAAACATGCTACAAAACACCTAGCCAGTGCACCTCAAAACGGTGGCCATAAAAATGCAAGGAAGCACGAGGAACGGTCAGCCAAGAGTAAACGTCACATGGTGTCCTGCATGGGATCTTGGAACAAAAAAAGAAAAAGCAAGAAGATCTGAATAAACTATGAACTTTAGTTATGATAATGTGTCAGTATTGATTTATTAACTGTAAGAAATGTACCAGAATAACATTAGAGGTTAATATTAATAATAGGGAAAATTGGATGTGGTATAAGGGAACTCGGTTCTACAAAATTAAGTCTATTTTATGAAACAAAATCCTCTGCGTAGTGTGGACCTTGAGTTTTGGTGGGCAACCTGGTTGGGCTCAGACTACAACTTCCACTCCCCTCTTGTGTTGGTGGCTCCGGTGTGTCAATTCAGAGGTCACAGCCCTTGCTGTGACTGCCACATTTGTGTACCACGCTGGGGTTAGTCTGGAAGCTCTAGGGCTGTATTTTAGATTGCAGTTCAGTTTTCAAAACCTTTGCTAAATGCTCCTTTGGGTCTGTTCCACGCGTGTGCAGCTCAGGGTGAGCCCAGGACTCAGAGGGTGCCTGTCTGCAGCTCTCTCCCGGGATTTCCATCACACCGCATGCACCGGCGTCCCCTTTTTGTGGTTCCTCTGGCCAGAGAGACAGATTTCTTCCTGGGGTGGAAGGTGCCTACGCTGCGGCGGCAGAGCAGTACTGCTTTGCAACCGAGGCTCGCGTGGGCCAGAGACAACGAGAAAAGCAGCAAGGCAAAAAGCGGTTCCTTCCGCACTCTCAGGCACAGGGTCCCTTCTGCTTGTCTGGCTGCAAGAAGTCCCACGTGGAGTTTTTGCTGTCTATGCACTCTGTGCAGTTCTAAGTCTTTGGCCCACCCTTGGGTTGAAGCCAGGAGATACAAAAGGAAAAATGAGTCAACTTAACACTGTATTGGTGTCAAGTCTCGACTTCCTTCCCAAATCTCCTGCTCTTGCTCACTCTGCAGAATCGTTGCTCTTCGTGTGCTGTGGTTTTCAGCTGTACTCAGGGGGAGAGGCTGTAATGGGCTTGCTCCATTTGCGCTGGCACTTGGAGTTCAGGATTTGCTTTGGAATCAGCCTTCGACCCACCTACACTTTCCGACGTGCGGTGGCTGTCCGCGCTCCGTCCTCTCCTGCTCCAGCTTCCAAGTGACCGACCCGCCCACTAACTTCCAGGCACTTGGCTTGTCTGCTGAGTGTCCTGGACTTTGACGGCAGCTTCCTCCTGCTGTGCAGTTCTTCAAACTGATTCCCCAGGTAACAAACCTCTCTTGGTTTGTCCCTAGGGCCACCCACACCGGCAGAAGGGCACAGAGATGCCTGCAAATGGGCACTGCTCGGCTCTGCGGATGCCACTGTCTTCTGGCCCTGAGCACGTCTAGCTGTACCTCACTGTTGTGAACCTTTGTTACGTCCCAACTGTGCCCAGCTTGAGTTGTACTTAGAGGTCATCGAAGACAAGACAGGACAGGGCCAGAGCTAAGGACACTAACTCAGATATAAAGGCAGTTCCAAAGTGGGCACAGGGCAGGACCAACAGCCAGTTCTCGACGTCCGCGGTGGTGCAGGGGCAGGGGCCACACGGGAGGCTCCCCTGGCAGCTTCCCTGCCGTGTATAGTCTCGCCAGCAGAGGACTGACGGGTGACCCAGGATCAGCCTCTAAGTCATTTCATTTTAACCATCTCAGTGGTGGTAAAATTCATCCTTTGAAGGAATATTTGATTTTCTGAAATAGTCAAAAGTTATCTGGGATGGAGAAATTTCTGGTCAATAAGATGAGTTACCATCCCACATGGGACAAGAGTGCAAAGGACAATGGACTTCTGTAGCTTGTAAATTATTTCAGAAGACAGTTCAACAAGAAGGTTCAAATCTATTTTGAGAAATGGCGATATTGCCTCCCAAGGTAACCACGCTGGATGAGACGGCACTCACGCAGGGGGTTAAGTCCTTGCCTGCTTTAGCTTCAACTGTGACAAACCAGTCCATTAACTTCTAGGCACTTGATTTGTCGCTTAGTTTCCTGGACTTTGCTAGAATTTTTCCTTCTGTTGTGACATCTCTTCAAACTAATTATGCAGTATGTCAGGAGTATCAGTTAGGAACCTGGTTTGGCTACAAGTAACAAAGCTCTGAAAAATAGTGGCTTAAACCAATTAATTAAGGGTTTATTTTTCTTTCCTTATCTGAACATCCCTGGCTGCAACGGTTGTTGGAAAATGTTTTCCAGCTGTGTCCCATTGTCCTTCATCCCAAATTAGGTTTTTTGCTTGTTTGTTTTTTGGTGAGAAAGAAGGGTAGGAAGGATTTTGGGTTGGCAGACTCTTGGGATCTCTGTCATATCTGGTAAACGAAATTGGATGTAAGTCCCTAGGTCTGCTAAAATCATAGGAGAAAGATTGATTAGTGCTTTAAAATCAGGGTTGTCATCTGAAAATAATGGAATGTTAGAATATTTCTGCTGGTTTACTGATGGTGTTTCTTGGATCCTGGTTACCATCGGACATGGTAGTCACCCAAATGGGACCCAAGATTTTGGTGGCCTATCAGTGAAAATTAGAAATTCAGCTCCATCAGCTCAGGTCATTAAAACTCATTCAAGTTCGTGTTTTTTGAGAACTTGGACCACCACCTGATCGTAAAAGGGCCTCATGAGGATGACTGAAGGCAGTAGCATTCAGTAAGCTGTTGGTTATTCAGAATGGATTGTTTATCCTACTTCTCCTTTCTGTCCCGGATAATTGTTGGGGCTAAATCAACCATGCATCCGTCCTCCCATCCATCCACTCATCCACCCATTCGCCCACACGTCCACCCACCCTTCCAGCCACTTGTCATTTGTCGAGTGCCTACTGTGAAGCGGGTCTAGTGCCGGGCACTGGGGACTCACAGCTGAGTGAGGAAGGCGTATTCTTTATTTCTGAGGCCCTCACGGTCCATGACACCAGAGAGCAACTCTGCCTGGTACACGGGACCAGCAGGCAAGTGTACATGTGCACAGGTGCCCTTGCCTCTCTCTTCCGTGACTCAACTCAGGGTAAATGATGTCGGCCACACCTGCCCCTCCACTCTCTTCTATTTGTTTATTCAGATGAGAGAGAGAGGGGGAGAGAGAGAGGGGGAGAAGGAAGCACAACTAAGCCTTTCTCTATCATATGAAACCTCTAAATCTTAAACTCCAGGCTGAAGCTGGTCCTTTCTCACCAAACTGAGAATGAGCCAGAGGGAAAGAAACATCCGGTCTTAAAATCCTCTCCTGTTTTGGTCCAGGTGTGGATTTTCTTTTTGTTTTGAATTTTCCTTTGTTCTTTCCCCAGTTTTTCTGTTGTTTTTTTCAGGGGGGAGAGATCGCCTTCCTCTTTCAGTCCCCCCGCCCCCCGCAGTGAAATTTGCACCCAAACATCCGCATTGGATTGACAAAGCATCCCAGGGGGACATAATGAGGCTTGTGTAATGTCCATGAGAGGCAAGAGCCTGTGTGAGATGAACCAACTGATCCCTGCTCCCTGCTCCCCAGGCCTGCGGGCAGCCTGCAGGAACTTTTGATGTGCCGCTGCTTTTTTTTTTTGGATAGGAACTTGCATTTCTGATTTTTTTTCCTTTCTTCTTTTTATGAGTTTAAAAGCTAACTCTAGGCCCACATGGGCAAAATTCTATAGTAATCTGAGAGGAAAATAATGACCAATGGCATTAAAATTGTGCCTATCTCCTGTCTGGAAAACATTCTGGTTTATGATTTATCTTTCCATATTTTCTATAACTCTAGGAGTGGCACTGATTAGGCTGAAAAAATAAGTCTTCCTGGGTTCAAGAAGACCTAGACCTGCCAGTGTAAAGGGTGGAAGTCCACCTTGCCTACGAAACCCATAGAGAGGGTTTGGTGAGAATGTTAATCAAAGCTGATGTGTTCAGGCACTTTGGTGAGGGCCAGGCACTGTTTTAGGAGCTTTGTAAATGTTTACTTTTCACAACAACTCTATGGCATAAGTATTATTATTGTTCACATTTTATAGGCCAAAAAACCAAGGCGTACCAACCGTAGTTGGTCCAACTGCAGTGGTGTTTACAACTAATTGATCACAGCTGGTTACAGATTCTTTTCTTCCTTCTCCACTCCCACAGCTTCACTTGACCAGAAAAAACCAAAAAAGCCAAAAACTGAGGCACAGAGAGGGTGGGAAATATGCCCAAGGTCACACAGCTAAGAGGGCATTGTGGTTCCAGAACCTACATCCCAAATCACAATATTATAAAGAAGACATTAGAGAGAGAGACAGAGAGGGAAAGGATAAGTATTTTTACGTCTGAAACTCTGAAATCTTCAAGATACTTTGTTTGGTACATTCATTCAACATGTATTTATTGAGCACCTACTAAGTGCCAGGTACTGTGTGATTTAAAATATAATGTACTAATAGGAAATTTGAGGCATAGTAAGGACACATTTGATGAGTTTTGAGAAATGTATACCAAAGCAACCAACCAAAATATAGAACATTTCCATGAGTATTTGAAAGCCTTTGTGCTCTACGTATGGGTTAAAGTGTTCTATAATTTTCAATCATGTAATGTTAGATAACAATTTTGTTAAATCTGCTATTTCCTTGCTGATTTTCTTTCTAGTCGTTTTATTAATTACTGAGATGTGTTGAAATCGTTAGCTGTGATTACAGATTTATCTATTTTACTCTTCAATTCTGTTCTTGCTTCATGCATTTCAAAGCTGTATTTTTATTTGCATACACATTTATGACTATTGTCCTACTGATGAATGTCCTTTTATCATTATATAAAATGTTTCTCTTTATTTCTGTTAATGCTCCTCATCTTGAAGTATGCTCTTTTGATATTAACACAGCCACATGCTCCCTATTTGCATGGTGTATGTTTTTCTATCCTTTTACCGTCAACTTCTGTGTCTTTATACTTAAAGCACGTGATGGGTGCTTTATCATGATGGGTGCTTATTCAGTCTGAACATCTGACTGTTAATTAGAATGTATTGTTTATTTACGTTTTACGTAATTATTAATATGGTTGGTTTAAGTCTGCCTTCTTGCTTTTTAATTTTTGTTTTTCCCATCTGTGTTTTGTTATTCGAATTTTCCTTTTCTGTCTTCTTTTTGGTTAATTGAATGTTTTTGTATTCTATTTTTTCTCTCTATTGATCCTTTACCTATAACTCTTTATATTATTTTTAGTTGTTAATCTAGGGATTATAAGATGCATCCGTTATTTATTATAGTTACTTAATATTATGCCATTCCATGTAAAATGTAGAAACTGTCGATTTCATTCACTTTACTATGTCCCCATCATTTGTGTGTCTATTACTCCAAAACTTACTGACTTAAAATAATAATACACATTTATATCTTCACGATTTCTGCAGATCAGGAATTTGAGAGTGGTCTAGGGGGTTGGTTCTGCCTTGGGGGTTGCATTAAGGTGTTGGCTGGGACTGAGGATCAGAATCCAAGATGGCTCACTCACATGGCCAGTGAGTTGGTGCTGGTTCTTGCTGGGAGGCCTCACTGTCCCCACGTGGGAAGAAAGACTATCCTTTGCATTTCCCCACACATTTAGCATTTAGAATGCTCACCATTTCCTCCTGTAGATATGAGTTTCCATCTCATGCTATTTTCCTTCAGCCTGAAGAGCGTAATACTTTAGCATTTTTTTTCATGCGGATCTGCTTGTGATGAATTTTCTGAGCTTTTGCTTATCATCCAACCTAATTTTTAAAGGATAATTTGTCTGGGCATAGAAATGTTTATATATACACACGTGTTTTACTTTTAGCATTTTAAGACTGTGTTTATATTGTCTTCTAGTATCCACTGTTTCACATAAGAAGTTATCTGTCATTTGTACAATTGTATTGTTGTCCCCCCAAATGTGCTTGTCTTTTTCTTTTTCTGGCTGCTTTGAACATTTTATCTTTATCATTGGTTTTCAGAGTTTGACTGTGATGTGCCTAGTTGTATTTTGTTTGTGTTTCTTCCACTTGGTGTTCAATGTGCTTTTCAATTATGTAGGTTGATGTTTGTAATGCAACTTGAGAAATATTCATTTTTCAAATTTGTTTTATTAATGTGGTATAACATATTGGTTGATTTTCTTATGTGGAATTACCCTTTCATTCCTGGGATAAATTTCATTTGGTCATATGGCATAATCTTTTTAATATGCTGCTGATTCAGCTTGTTAGTATTTTGTTGAGGATTTTTACATGCGTATTCATAAGGAATATTGGTCCGTAGTTTATTTATTTATTTATTTTTGTAGTGTCTTTATATGGCTTTGATGTCAGGGTGATGCTGGCCTCATAGCATGAATTAGGAAGTATTTTCTTTTCTTCTATTTTTTGAAAGAGTTGGAGAAGGATTGATACTAATTTTCCTTTAGGTGTTTGGTAGAATTCACCAGTGAAACCACCTTGTCTTTCCTTTGGGCCAGTCTTTGCTGATTCAGTCACTTGGTTATAGACCTGTTCAGATTTTCTATTTCTTCTGTGTTAGTTTTGGTACTTTGTGTGTTTAGAGGAATTTGTTCATTTCATTTAGGTTATCTAATTTGTTGGCATACAATTTTCATAGTATTCTCTTATAATCCTTTATATTACAAGTCATAGTAATGTCAATGAGTTTTAAAAATTTAGGTATACAGTTTTCAGTTCTAGAATTCCCATTCTGTTCTTTTTATAGTTTCATTTCACTGGTGAAATACACTATTTGTTCACTCATTATGTTTTCTTTTAAGTCTTTGAACATATTGACGATAGCTCTTTGAAATTTCTTGTAGATGAATTTCAATGTCTAGACAATTGTGAGATCTGTTTATATTAAGCATTTTTTTCCCTTGATTATAGCTTACTTTTTTGCATTTTTGCATATTTGATAGTTTTTAAATTGTATTCTGGACATTATGGATGACTTGTTTTCAAAGGTTGTATCATTTTCTCTTCCTTTACTGAGTGTAATGAAAGATGGGTTTTGTTTTTGTAGCTAGTAAATTACTCATGGGTCTGCTCGATGCTGTCAAACTTGGTTCTATCCTTTGTAATGGGTTATTTATTTCAGTTTTGTCCTCACTCCTAAGGTATGTTTTTTACTCTAGTGAGTCATCCTTACTCTTAAATACTTGGTTTTTTAAGGTCTCAACTGAATGCTCAGGTCTCCATGAGACTTCTCCACTGTGGCTGAGCCAGAATTTCCCCATCTCCCAGTTCTTTGTAATCTCTGATCTCATGTTTCACTTCTAAACACCACAGCAGCCTTTTTTTTCTAGTTCTATGTGGACACAACTCAAATGTTCATCTGTAGATGAATGGATACACAAAAGCGTGGTAGATCCATACAATGGAATATTATTCAGCCATAATAAGGAATGAAGCACTGATACATGCTACAATGTGGATGAATCTCAAAAACATTGCTAAGCAAAACAAGCCAGACACCAAAGGGCACAAAGCATGTGATTATATTTATATGAAATACCTAAAATAGGTAAATTCATTGAGAAAGACCACAGATTGGTGGTTGCCACTTGCTGGAGAGAAGGGGGAATAGGTAGTTACTACTTAATGGGTGTGGAGTTTTATTTTGGAGAGACGGTTCAATCTAACAGGACAGCTTTACAATCTCTGCCCCCATACTTCACGGATAATTTAGTACGGACTTGTGTGTGTGTGTGTAAAGTAAGTAAATCACTGGAAAACACAAGTCATTTTAAATTCAATTGTTAGTCTGTTTCATTATTGATTTATTGTATGGTGACGTTTAAACAAATTACTTATTTATGTTAGTCTAGCAACAATCCAATAGGTATGGGATGAAGAGTCTAATATTAAACTCAGGAACCTGGGATAATGGAGAAAGTACCCAGAGTCTCATTCACATGAGGACCTGCCAGGCCTCCTGAGGGCGTGGTGAACAGACTTTGGGCTGTGGGTTCACATCCAAGACACTGGACCTTTAAGATGGAGGTGAAAGTTGCTCCTGACCTATGTGAGGAGTGTCTGGACAGTCACAGCCCTCTTCCTGAGAAGGGAAGGCTCTCAATATTGATGCTTTTGGTTCCAGTAGGTATCTTATAGCAGCAGGACACCCCAGGAACTGGGGCTACGACATCAGGCGGCAGGCAGGAGCAGTGGTAGGGTGGACCATCTTGGTGGAGACAGAGCTTCCATCAGCCAAGGGGTCGGGGAACTCTTTCTGAGATGAGCATGGTGGGGGAGGGGAGAGGCCAGGTGTTAATGTAGGGAAAGTAAAGGAACAATAATGGTCTGGACTTGGAGAATTTTCCCCAATTTCCTCAGAAGAAGGGATGGTAATCTGAAGAAGCACATGGTCCCTTTGGAAGTTAGAAAAGAGAGCTGCAACCCTGAAAGGGAGAGGGCTCTCTTCAGCCTAGCCAAAGAGTCAGCTCTGCTGGGGCGTGGGGAGCACCTCCAGGTGTGCATAAGAGCTATGGGGGTGCATGTGGATTGTAGCACAGCCACAGGCGCAAACACACCAGCTATGCTTTCCGTGTCCTGGGGAATTTCAGCCTGTCACGGCGCACCCTGTTGGTGGGCGTCACTCGTGGGTCACAGCTGTCCACGTGCTGCTGGACTAGCTGTGCTCTCCGTACCCTCCCCAAGTCGGAGCTGCAGGAGGCACCTGAGAAACCTGTTATCTCTGCTAAAAGGGGCTCCTGCCACAGTCAAGATGAAAGTCTCAGATTCGTCATTGAGAGCACAGTTCAACTTGTTCTTCCTGGGGCAGGTTTTTTTTTTCATTAAAAATTTTAAAAAATTACTCTGTTCAGAGAGTGAGTAGTTTTAATGATTTGGGATAAAATTTGGTCTTTTGTTTTTCTCAGGATCAAATTTTTCTTGAATGAAAATTCTCCACCCACGTGCCATAGCGATCCTGTATCCTCCCTCGCCATTCGTGGTGAGGATACACAGACAGACATTGCTTCATTTTGTGTTCGGTCTACTTTTTGAAACAGTTTTTGTTTCTTGGGTTGATGGCATATGCGAGATCGATTGGATCATGGGCCACAAGACTGAAGCCCATCTGCGGCCACCCTCCCTCCCAGCAGGTCGTGCTGACATCATGCGGCTCAAAGCCCCAGCCCTGGATCCTGTGGTTGGCCTTTCTGGCCTGGGCAGCCTCATCCTGAACAGCCTTAACTGAAACTATCTAGGGGCCCATTCCTCCCCTCATTAGCACAAGCTGCAGGGCCCACCGTAAATAACAAAGACACTCCCATGGCTGGGGAAGCTCCAAGGATGTAGAAGCTCCCTTCGAGTGACTGAGCAAAAAGGCCGTCAACATTCATTACACAGGAGGGCTCCCCCATGTTCACTGCAGTAGTTCAATGATTCTGGAATCTGCATATTATTTTCACTGAAAATGGGGTATAGGTTAGGATCGATGTTGCCCTTACAGTAAGTAGTGACACAGTTGTCATTCTCTCAGCTGTGCATCAAAACTTGCAAAATGGGGATCAGGCGCTTGGGAGAAAATACTGCAGACAACAGTGGAGCACCCTTTTAAGAAACACAATATCACCGGCCGGGCACAGTGGCTCGTGCCTGTAATCCCAGCACTCTGGAAGGCCAAGGTGGGAGGATCACTTGAGGTCAGGAGTTCCAGACCAGCTTAAGCAAGAGCGAAACCCCATCTCTATGAAATATAGAAAAATAAGCTGGGGGTGGTGTGTGCCTGTAGTCCCAGCTACTGGGGAGGCGGAGGCAGGAGGATCGCTTGAGCCCCAGAGTTTGAGGCTGCAGTGAGCCGTGATGAAGCCACTGCACTCCAGCCTGGGTGACAGAGTGAGACCCTGTCTCAAAACAAAAGTAAAAAAAATCATCAAAGCTCTTGCTGGTACAGGAGCCCTTATGATGTGGAAAAGCATGAACGGCAACATTGCTGAGCCCCACAATTGCCCAGAAGCGCTGGGTTCTGAAGGAAGTAGAAGAAGTTTTAGGGGCTTTTTAACTGATTTATTTCCTATGTAGCTTCCTTTTTATGTAAGTAAGAACTCTTTTTTTCTCTTTCTTAGTGGTACATAGTATGATGGTGCATCTTACAATTGATAGTGTGTTATATTCAATAAAACAGGGAGTTTCATGACTGATTTTTTTTTGCTGAGTATATCATGAACATCTCTCCACATATTTGTCATAATATTAACATATAACATTTTATTGCATTGCTATGTTATGATTTATTTAACCAATCCCCTACTATTGGACATTTGTGCTTTTTTCTTTTCCATTATTGTAACGGAGGCTGAGATATAGGTGGTTGTGTTGTGCATTTTGCACACTTGTCCAGTTGTTTCTCTAAGATACATTCCTGGAAGTGTAAT
>RJWJ010027300.1:0-22313 GCA_004363605.1 Indri indri
CTACACTATCCCCCTTGCTGAAAACATCAGGAAATTTCTGTAGCACCCCTGTCAAGCATGAAGGACAAGGATTCTACATTGTTCAGAGAGAGTAGGACTATCCTTCCCTGTACCACATGGCCAACTGTCTAAGCTTAGAAACAGGAGAAATTTGACACACACCATGCCTGGGAGAGATAGGCTATGAGAAGTGGATGAATCGAATCAATGACTCTTTCATGATTGTTTTGTCTTTAATTATGTGTCATTTAGTAGCACACTCACTGGAGGAAGTATTATACCTTATAGAAAACTGTCCATTTTCTTTGCATGGAAACTATTTAAAGCAGGTACAAGTTCTTAGCCCTTATTTGAAATGCATGGAACCAGAATAGTCTAGGAATTAAATTTGATTTTTTTCCATATTATGGGTTATATTACATACTATCATGTGTTATGGTATATAATACCCCCAGTGAGGTCTGAGGTTGCACCCATTATCAAACGCATCAATATCTCTGTGGAGAAACATGAATATTCACTCTAAGTGGGATAAACAAGACAATAAATAGCTTCCTCTCAACTAAGGTCAGGTTTTAATGTCAATAGAATTTAAGCCAAATTTATTTAAAATCTTGGTTTTAAATCTTTGAAGGATTTAGGGATTATAGACAAAGAATTGTAGATCTGTGCTTCGCTCTTCTATATGGTTAGCCTGAACGATTTTTGACGAGTGGAACATAAAGTTGTCTAAATCAGACTAATCTTTGGAAACTCCCTTAAGCTGGAAATTTTGATAGGGATATATAACAACATACTTGCCCGAAGGATCCCATTAACCAATACCAGAAGCTTAGGGGTGTAAATCTACTGGAACCTAAGTGTAAATTCTATGGCTACGTTCTTACCCAACAAGTTATAGATAATTGCATATCTGGACATTTTGCTCTTTACTCAAATTTCCTGGAATGTTCTGGGTCAGGGGGTAATTAGGGGTAATTCATCAAAGCCTTTAGGTAAAATTGTCATAAAAGCTAGCGCAAGATCAATGTTTATATAGGAAATAATTCCATGGGAAGAAAAGAGAAATGAGTATTGGAGAGGTACAAATAATAGTAATAAATAACTTAGAATAGAAATATTTCTCTGTGAAAAATTGATGAGTCAAACTGGAATAAATGAGGGATCATGGATTGACCATGTCTAATTTAATTTGGCATCTAAACATTTTTGAGTGTCTGTGTATATGTGTGTGTACGTGTGTGCATGTACACACACACACAGTTTTTCCAATGGCTACACACCAAAAAGGCTAGTTCTTAAATTAATTCAGGGCTTTCAAACTTCAGATTCCACAGAGAATGACAAATGATATTCAGGGTGAACACAAGCTTCCTTGAAATACAACATACTCTGACTGGCCACACTACCTCTTTTCATATATATATATAGACTTTTGTGTCTACTTCTTTCAGATTTGCTTTGAAATGAATGGGTGTCCTGGGAACAAGATAGGGAACTAGTAGATTATTCCATAAGATGGCATCCAACCGTCTCATTTTTAAATAGTCTAGCCTTAAAGAAAAACATTTCCATTGAGGATTCTGTTAAGATCTGATAAAACTTAGGGTTCCCCCCACCACTCTACTGTATTTGAAAGTATATACATAGAAGGTGAAATATGGCATCTCCCTTCAGAATGTTCACGTGATGATATCACTACCCCCTCATAGTGTGTTGTTTGTGTTCACCAGGCACTGGTTAAAAGGAAATTGAGTTCTGTATAATTTTAAGATATTCTTAACTCTAGATATTCCTAGAGATAGACTGAACTGCCAAAAAGCATTCACATTCCTCTTTGTCTGCAGTATTGAATGGATGGCAAACAAAATGGAAAGTTCCTTTTCATTTTTGGTTCAGTCTGCATGATGAATTTAAACCTGCTGATTACACTCGTTCATTTGATCCTCCAAGTGTGGAGACCTGAACTCATGGAATTGTGGTGAGTTAAAGGGCAAGAGGGGGTTTTCTCAAGAGCTTTTTCAGAAGAAAGTCTCTACTGGGGAGTTTACCTTCTCTGTTCTGTGTGCTCAGAGTAACTTTCTTATCAGACATCCTCTTTAGTGATGATACACATGGGATTAAGGAACAAGGGGACAGAATCCACTTCTGGCTGTTAATTTCTGCTCTCCTCAAGGTAGGAGAACAATGGATGGAATGTCAGAAATAATGAAGAGATAGAGCATAAATTCAAAAATTGCATTCAATTATTCGACATTATTCGGCCAGTAATCTCTCATTCCCTTCTTGCCTCTCTTATTTCCCAATTTTACTCACTATCATTATTTACCATGTTTGGACTTCCAAAATTATAAGTTTTCTCCTTTTAACTCACAGAAGTTTCTGGTGTTAAGCAATTTTGCTTAAGGCAAAATCTAGTAAAATTATTGATATAAAAAATGGAATATAATTTGCCCTTTTGCTCTGCACCTTCATTGATCTTTCATATATATATATTCATATATATGAATATATATATCATATATATATGAATATATATGTGAATATATATATCATATTGTCAAGTTATCACCACCCCAGTTCTTTTCTGCTAGAGAAGTGTTTTTCAGACACGCTAATTTAGTGTCTAAATTTTATTGTTAAAAATATTTGGAAGTAATGGACACAGTTATTCATCTACCCATGTATTAATAAACATATATATCGTTTATCACTAATAAAATGGGAAGTTTAGAAAACCTGTAGATAACTGCTACTTATGTTTCATACAGCTCCAGCTTTCTCTTCTGCCAAGCCATGGTCATAGTGTTTCTTTTACATCTCCTGGATTTTCAGTGCCAGAATTGGATTTGGGTATGAATTCACCGATAGAAAATATTATGATTTGTGCCTATTAGGATAATAATCACAAAATCTCCCTCAGTAGGTTTTGCATGCAAGAAGTACTTGATAAATGCAAGAGATAGCAATGCATTCAGCAATAGAGTTCAGATATTTTGACTCAGGGACATTATATTATGTGATTTCTTTGCCCAGATATTTTCAGACCAGCACATTGTAAGTGAATCCATGCCCGATCCCTTCACGTCCCCTGTGCAGTGATAACTGAAAATGGAATGGCTGGATTATACACAGATTTAATAGCAGCAACGTCTACACTAAGTCATAGGAATTCTTTTCTAAGATGTACATATTCTTCTTTTCCTGTGGCTGCCCACAATCTATGTCAGAATATCTAATGTTTGTCACCTGTAAGAGTTACTACAGTGCTCAGTAAATGTGCCTAATTTGCACACATCAGCTAGAGCTACAATTAGATCCCAAGGCACATTTAGAGCAGTGGTTCACAAACTTTAATGCACATAAGAATAACCTGGTTTGCCTGCTAAAAATGCCCCTCAGGCCCCCACCTAGGCACAAGCTAGGACCCATGGCAGAAATTCTGATTCATTGGATTGCAGTCACCTAAAAATTTGCATTTTAATAGACATCTTCAGGTAATTCTGAAGTAGCTTGTCTCTGGATAATACTCTATGAAACACTGCTTTAGAGCTTGCATGCTACAAATAATTTGTTTCTTTATCCTTTCAAAAAGGTTTTCATATTTATATTTGAATGTCTGTGTACATATGTGTTTATAACAAATATAAACACATCCCTATATAATGGAAGTATGAGAAGGCTTTGGAACTAAAAGAAATAAATCACCTTTACCCAAATGGTCATGTGGCTGTATCCAGGTCTAGACTGTTATATAAGATGTTTTTTTTTAATGAAAGACTATTCGTCCCACACTAGGGATTTCTAAACTACTGATATCACTTTTAGAAAGTAGACAACAGAAGTCAGTGCCCACCAAAAAGAGTTACTGTATTGGTTTTGCTTTCCTGGGGGGACAAACACTCCTCTTCCTTACTGTTTGCTTGGGGATGGGCAATAATCTCATTTGTGATTTAATAAAAACTGCCCTCAAATCAAAGCTTTAGAGGATGTAATCATGCATTTCACTTGATTCACTCATTAGTTTTTCACCTGAGAGCCTCAGGTTCTGTAATTCCCAAGGCAAAGAGCTGTATTTCTTTCTTTCTGCATCTTCCCCCCTCCCTCAATGCAGAAAGCTCAGAGTTTTATCAGCTCAGTCTGACTCAAAAGAAGCATTTCCTATAAGATGTATTGCAAGATTATTTTTCTGGCTTGATATATCCCTTAACCCTTCTTCTCCTTTTCCTACTCCCTTCTCTGACTATTCTCATCCTTTTCTTCCACCACCCTCTCTACAGAAGCTGTACTTGAAAGAAATACAGAAAGGAAGACAAAAACAAAAGGTCCTATAAATTCAACAATAGATTATTCTCTTTCTCACCGTCAGTAGTTTTCACCAAATGGAGCCTAGTACCTTTGTGAATATATCCTTCTTTTTATCATGAGTAGAGATTTGCACATGTCTAGCTTCAAGATACGAAATACCAGTGAGCTTTTGCAGGCCTTCCTAGACAGATGAAGCAAACTCCCATCAAAAAAGCCTTTTTCACAGGGGCAAACCAAAGGAGAATTATTTTTAAATAAATCAAAGGGAAATTCAAAGTGGGGGAAAAATAAGCCTATTAATTAATGACTTTTTCTGGTTTGAAACACTGATGTTAAAATTAAAAGATTCTTCCGTAAACGTTGTATTACTATATGATTTCCAGAGGTAGCAGCAAGCCGAGAAAGAATGGGAGAGAGAGAGATAACTACTTAACAATAGAATTTTTTTGTCACAAGGTCAACACACATTTTTTTTTTAAGCCCAACTGTTCTCTTTGCAATCACAAAGGTTTTATATCCCAGAGAAAGAGGATACAAGATTTACCACAGTAGTCACACTGCATTGAGAACAAATTCAAGGATGCTGAACTTTACATGTGTTTTGTTTTACTAACAGTACTTGGCCATGGATGCCCAGTTTTTGGCTGCCTGTCTTCATTGTGTTTTTGTTCTCTAGAAAATCGCCTGAATCCTAACATTTTCTAGGAGCAAGATAGCAATCTAACAGCAATTAATAATGATATTTTATGATTAAATTAGGTTGTTTTCCATGGAGCTTAAAAACTCCAGCATCACATTACATTTTGTTAAAACTCATACTTCTTTAGCAAACTAGCTACTCTTCCATGTAGACTTAAGCATTCTGAAAGCACTTTCTTGTAGTTCTTATGTAATACTCAAAACAATTTAGTGAGGTACTTATTAATATCCCTATTATAGGCCTGAGGGAACTAAGGTTCAGAGAAGGTAAGTGTTTGAGATCAGAAAGCAAATTTATGACACAATCAAAACCATAAATAGGCCTACTGATGTCCAGTTTAAAACTCTTTCCATATTATAACAGCAAGCAAGAAAAGGATAAAGGGAGGGAGAAGACTTTAAGTGGCAAAAATTGTGCTACCATAGAAACAAATGAGAAAATGTTGCCATAAGAACAAAAATTGTAGGCTGTCTCCCAATTTCACAACTGTATTTCTAAATATCTGTTTGAATATTGATGACTCAGAATTTCAAAATAGAGTTTCATGTTGGAGGCAGTGTTCTGGTCCCACAGAGCTATGGCATGATCGACAAATTTGCAGTTATGAAATGCCCCCTTTGGTTCTAAGCAAACAAACAGACAGATAAAAACTTTACAAGTTTCTGGGAACCCATGACCCTGGCCTTCCAATACTGCTTTCATTTTACATGGAAAATACAGAGGGGTTTTGTTGGGAAAATTGGAGGACAGTCCAATTTTTACCTCTCCTCCAGGAGACTTAATTACCTGGGGTACATGGGTGAGTAGACTTTTAAAACCCCTTTAGAGCATACTATCAGCCTCCCCACATATACCCAAGTCTGTCTTTGGCTCTGCCCCCCAGTGCCTATGGAGAAACCGAAAACAATGACGACTTGAGGGAGGTTGAACCAGTGGCATCTGCTGGTGCTGAGACAGAGCTGGGTAGGCAAGCTCACCGAGCCCAGCTATCCTATGGCTTCTGGTAGGGTGCGCTCATAACCACGGCCATCTATGTGAGCAGCCGCATTGCAAATGCTCTTCCCTGTAGTTACCTTAACAGCGTAAGCCAGAAAGCAATGCCATGCTGCAGACGAATACCATCATTAATCAGCGGTTTAACAAAGGGTCTGAGTTGATGCAGGAAGGATGGTTTAGGGATGTTGCTTAATTTACTGCTATTGTCTCCAGCCCATTCCACCTTTTGCTATTGGCCATTACTTCTGCCTGTCCTGGATAGGCACTTACCTCCCCTCTATCAACACTTCATTTAAGCTCTTCCCTTGTCAGTGAGTTTCATCTCACCATCCTATCTATTTAAAGTTGTAATTCCTACTCGGCAAACTCAAGACTCTCATTTCTCCTTACCTCCATCTAATTTTTCTTTATTCCATAGCACTAACCACTTATGTACTTTTATTTATTTATTTTTTTTGTGACAGAGTCTTGCTCTATTGCCCTGGCTAGAGTGAGTGCCGTGGCGTCAGCCTAGCTCACAGCAACCTCAAACTCCTGGGCTCAAGCTATCCTCCTGCCTCAGCCTTCTGAGTAGCTGGGACTACAAGCACATGCCACCATGCCAGGCTAATTTTTTCTATATATTTTTAGCTGTCCAGATAATTTCTTTGTATTTTTAGTAGAGATGGGGTCTCGCTCTTGCTCAGGCTGGTCTTGAACTCCTGAGCTCAAACGATCTACCCACCTCGGCCTCCCAGTGCTAGGATTACAGGCGTGAGCCACCGCGCCCGGCCTGTGTGTACTTATTTTTAACAATGATTTTTCTTAAAGTCTGTATGCCCCTAGGAAATAAGCTAAAGGAGAATAGGTATTGTTGCCTTTTACTGTTCATTGCTGCTTTCTAAGTACCGTAAGTGCTCAACAAATATTTTGCTGAATGAATCAATTAATGAATGAAGACATTGTGAATTTGATAATTGTATAAAAATAAAATATTTGAAAGATTAGGACCACTTGTATGTAATACACAACAGTAACTGAAGTACATAATGATAATAATCCTAAAGCAAATGAATGCTTAATGAATGTTTAATGCTTTTTTCATAATATTAACATTTTTAAATTGAATTTTATAACTGGAAAAATAACTTCATATATTGGAGTATATTCTTTAACAATGACATTGGTTGATAAAAACACATTGAAAATGTGATACAATGAAATATGAATTGAAATGGAAGACAGAACTGGATTCAAATTTGTGTTCTATCAATTCACAGATGCCTGATCTTGGGCATATCTTCCTTTGAATCTTTTTTTCTTTTTCTACCTTTGCTTCCCTCCCCTCATTTTACTTTGTAACCTATTTCATTTCTAAAAATTTGGTTTTCTTTTACCAAGTTGTGATTTGATCTAAAAAATTTTATAGCTGCTTACAGAAATACGTGTAATTCCGTAAGATTATAGATCATCAGATCAGTATATCAATAGATAGATAAATCAGTGCAAAAATAAAGTTGGGATAGTCAGGCAAGACAGGAGAGAAAGTCGCTGCACAGAAAGTTTGGTCTCACAGACCTATTCTACTAAGATGGAGCATCACAAAATCAGGTCTGAGTCACCGAAGGCATATTCAGATTTACATTGTACATTGGCTAAAAGCAGAACCATCCCTTAACATTTGTGAATTCTAGAGCAAGAGTATACATGGGAGCCTATACATTGTATGTCCAAATATTTAACTGTTAAAATCAATCTAGCATTTTAAGTAAATTATGCCTTTTACTTTGACAACAATACTTTCTAAATGAAAAAATTGGAAAATTTTACATGCTCCATCCAGATAGATATATATATATACACACATATATATAATATACATATATATTTAAGAGTAATATGAATTATTTAATATTATAAAATGTTCCTGAGCTACCATATGCAACAGCTGTGAATACTCTGCTAATTCATACATTTCTCTAGAACCATAAATTGGAACATGAAGAAAAGAAGAAAATGGACTGTTGGCACTACTGGGAAATGCCATTCGTTATGCAAGAATCTACTGCCTGTATTCAAGGATTACAAATCCTGCTTTGCCAGTACTGAGTACTGGACCCTAAGTGAGAAAGGCATCAAAGGTTCCTTAAGAAATGTTAATTGTTATGTGTTGAGATATGCAGGGCCTTCCGAAGGGCAGAGCCCAGAACTCAGGCCTCTCTTACCAGGCTTAAAGACCATACTTGCTTAAAGAGATCAATATCCCAGGATAGGAAAACCCAGATTAGAAAAAGATGTTTATCTTATCTTTTTTTATTTTTGTTTTTTACATTTATATTTTACTGTGTATATTTAAGGTATATAATATGATGCTTTAATATACATATACCTAGTGAAATGATTACTATAGCTAAGCAAATTAACATATCCAACACCTTCCATAGTTCCTTCTTTTTTTTTGTGGCAAAAGCACCTAAAATCTAATCTCAGTGAATTTTCAGTATGCAATACACTATTATTAACTATCGTCCTCTTGCTGTACATTAGATCTTTAGACTTACTCATCCTACATAACTACAAGTTTGTACCCCTTGGCCTATACCCCGTCATCTATTGTTAAGTATTTAAAAGGACACCTTGAGTAATACAGTCTAGTAATTCCCAAACCCAACTTATCACTCGAATAGCCGAGGTGATTCAGACAGATCTGGAATAAGGCCTAAGAATCTGTGATTTTAAACATGTTCAAAGATGAATCTGATAAACTACTGACCCATGCTGATCCATTGTATTCTGTATTATAACTTTAACAATTACTTTGATATGGCCATTACTGTTCTCATTCAGAAATTAGGGCATTCAGAAGTGCTACCTCTTAAGTGGTAGGGGTTTGAAATAAGAATATGTTCACAAAAAAAGAATGTACAACAAAGAGCAGGCGGTCCACAAAAGTTAGTTTAATCTATGTATCTGAAGCCTGTGAATCTGATTAGATTTTGGGATATGGATTATTTATGTCTCACCTTTCCTTTCAGTGATGGATGAAAATTAGTTTTAGACTCTTGTTTACATCTCCTGCTTACAGGAAAAGTTTCTTCTTTTGAAAAATTGGAATAGAGCAGAAAGTTTCTAGCTCAGAACACTTTTGATATGAAGTTCTTTTATTAAATTATTGTTTAATCCTAGCTACTTCCTCCTAAACCCTTTGGATACCTATGCCTTCATAATTTAATCTGATTTTTACATGTTCAATAGAAAGGTTTTTCATTAAAAATCTCATAGATATTTATTGTAGAGAGTTTAGATGATGTGGATAAACAGAAAGAAGAAAGGATATATCATGAACAATATGACTCCTCAGAGATAATCACTGATGCATTTGGATATATCATTTCATATGCCTTTCCGTAAAATATTCATTTAATAGACTTTTAAAAAAATGAATCATAGCATACATATTTTTAAAGAAACCGACATGGGGGAGGGGAGGGAGTAAAAAAAAAGAAATCATTATGATTTAATAGTACATTGGGCCTTCTTTCTATGTGTATTCATGTAAAAAGTCTTCGTGATCATTTTTAATAGTTACATGATATTCAGCTTTACAGATGCTCTAAAACATATTCAACTAAAATACTGAACTATTGTATATTTAGATTTTTTTCCTCTTATAAACAACGCTAGTTGACATTTGTATATGTGAACATTTCAATATTTGTCCAATTATTTTCTTTGGTTAAGGAGCAAGAGAAATTGGTGCTATGACTATCCACTTGTTTTCAAAAAGATATTCCTATTTAAAATTGGAATGTATGACAAACATTGAGAATTATCTTTTTTTTTTTTTTTTTGGTCTGATAAGCAACAAATGCTATGTCATTGTTTGAATTTGCATTTCTTAAGTCACTAGTAAAGCAATATTTTTCTTAATTTAACAATAATTCTTATATTTTTTCTTTTGTGGATGAACTCATATCTTTTGCTCATTAAAAAATTATTGTTTGTTGTTTTTTTTCAATTTCTAAGATAGTTTTATATGCTAAAATACCTAACTTGTATGATGAGTGGCAAACTATAGGCAGAATTTCAGTATCAGGAAATCAAGCAACATGTGGCCCAAAGGCATTTTCTTCAGTTCATTGATTCTCAAAAAATTCACTCATTGCTTATGTGGTCACTCAAACCTTTTGAACATCCTCTTCTCCTTGAATAGCCAGATATACTTGTACAGTATATAACATATGCTTGGATGGGTTTTCTTTGTTGTGAGCTTGTATTTCACACTCAGATTAGAATCTAAAATGAGCTCTCTGCTAAACAGCTTACAGGCACAAGTTTATATAATAGCAAAACAAAATTTATTTTTAAGATTTGCTTAATAGGGAACAGCTCCTTATTTGATTAATATACATGGCAAATCTGAGTCCATTGGACCACTGCTGAGAAATATGTCTGCTCTGATTGGTCAAAGACTGCCAGGACAGCCACCACAGCTCCTAGGTGGTGGGCCCAGGGCTCCATCTTCCCACTGCATGCTTTGGCTAGACAATCAGACAGGACCGATTTCTCAGGAATAATCTAATGTTGTACAAATTCTAAGATTAAATTCCAAGATAAGAAAGCTTAAATTGGCTTTAAACCAGACAATATTTTTAATCCAGTAGATATTAACAGAATGTGTCACTGAAACTTTACCTAGTATTCCTGTTCTATTGTTTACTAGTCATTTTGATTCAAGTGCAGATCCTAGTTTCCTCATCTGTAATATGAGGATAATACAATTTAACTCACATTTTGGCATTTTGTACTTTTACATTAGTTTATGTATTTAAAATACTTAAAATCATACCTCAGTGATACCCTTTTCCACCAAAGAGAAGCTCTCTCCAGTGAATTTCAAGATCCAATATTAAACATAAAATGATTGAGGATTTTAGAGCTTTCTCTGATGTCTTTAGGAGAGATAGGAGATTGGGGCATATATCAAAATTTCTTAAATATTTCTTCTATCACCTTTCCATACAAGTACTTTCTGTATGGATTTGTTAAAGAGAGCATAGTGGGTTTCCAAATAACCCTACGGGTAGACTAGGGACATGGGTAAATAGGAAAATCTTGTCATTTATTTCCTTGAAGTGCTCTGTCGTTTTCAATTTGTCATGAACAAAGTGAAGTTCATGACATATTATTTCATCCCCTGAATAAACAAGGGCTTTCAAGAAGTTTCTTTCCACTTAAATCAATGTTCTATCTTTCTTCTGAACATTCTCCTCAAAAATATACAGGATGGTCATAAACCTAACATAAGATCAATACACATTGCACATGCAAACAATCGTAAAAGTAAAAACTTACACATTTAAGGTGGCATATAAGGTTGGACAAATGACTTGTGACATAGTATAGTGTTTCAAATGAATGATTTTAAATAAAATATTTTTACCTTGAAACTTATAGTTACAGCTATCTAGAAATTAGAAAGATGTAATTAGTTATTATTTAGTTGTTATTTAGTTTAGCCCATTGTTCCAGCTTCTTTTTTCTTTCCCATTTGACATTTCCCCAGCTTTTTCATCTTATGGTGGTTCTGCTGATTCAGTGCCACCCTCAGCAATCCTTGCTGTCAGTCATTGACACTTCTGCAGAAAAGCTGACTTGGTGGAAGGTAAAAATGCTTTAGATGGTTAGATCTAACTAAAGCATGGGGGTGAGGGGTTGAAATCAATTAGAATATGTGCGCCAAACTAGATGGAAGTAATTAAAATTGAAGGCAGCAAGGAAAGAGAAAATCTTCAGTCTTAAGAGAAGGAATGTTAAGAGATGAGGTATGATTTTTTAAAAAAGAGAAAAATAGAATAGGAAAAAAACCCTAACATTATGAAAGGAATAGAAAACAGGAAAGAAGAAATCTTATAGACAACGTTATAACGTGTAATGGGGGGATCTTTGGGGATTTGGGGGGATGAAACTAACATTTATGAGGCCCTTTTTCTTCTATGTAAAAATAAAGCCATTGGGATATTTTGTTAAGTCAAAATAGCACCAAAAGGTTATAACCTCTTTGATCGATAGAAAACTAGTTTTCCATAAAATAGGTTTTCTATTGATTGGTGACATCATTCTCATTAATGAATAAGCAGGATGTACTCAATATGCATCAGCATTCACTCGCAATAATTTCTGTTTCATAGCAAACATTCTCAGATTTGGGTAGAAATGGAGCCCTGAAATATCTCATTCTCATTTGCTTTAGCAAGTCCTAGAAGTAAGTTTTCAGGAAGACAGTTGTCCAGTAAAGTTCCAGAATCTTGTTAGTACTTAAGAGTGAACACTAGTAATTCTAGTACAAATAAATCGTGTTTCCAATTTTCTCTAGGATAATTTACATTTAAGTGTAAGAATAATCTCTATTTTCTGTCTCCAACTTTCAACCCAGAAGATGTGAATAATTTTACAATAATTCACTGGATGTCATGTCTGGGTTCAGTTTAAAAACAATCTTCACATAGTAAGTCTGTGTTTGTGTTTGGTTATGCTTCTTGGTAAATGATACTGCATAGCAGACAGGAAAAGAGTAACAATGATAACATGGACATTTGGTAAAATAATTTTTAGTGATTCGCTAGAAAAACAGTTTATTATTTATAATAAATCAATATTTATTTTATCAACTTATAATTAATAAAATTATTAATTATTTGCTTAAGCATAATGCACAGTATTGTAGAGGTTTCTTTGTAGCATCACTGGTCTAGTAGAAGTATGGAGAAGAAGGGAAAATAAAGTTGTGTATCATATAGAACTTGGTGCACACGTGCTCAAATACTGCATGCTTTGTTTTGAAATGGCAATTTATAATATGTTGCACATTCCTTTCTAAACTGGAAAGTTCTCTGCTCTAGGATTATTTTAGATGGAGTGAAACAGTTGCCAAAGTCTCCTGCTGAGGGACTTAGCCTCGAATGTTGTTGAACATATTGCATGAAATCAGTGGATAGAGTTGGCAGCAAATATTTATTTACAAATTTAATAATATATTTTATTTACCAAACACATTCATTACTTGTAAGTGGAGGAAAAATGGCTCCTAAGCAGTTTCTAACACAACTTTAGATCCCAACTATATTTCTCAATGCTGCAGTATCTTTGTGAAATTTGCATCAGCATTGTTATGTCTGTTGCTTAGGTCATCTTCAGTGTTTTCATTTTTACTCTTTGGGTAATGCTGGTAAAATAGTCCCAGAAGTAAATAGCCCATATATTTGTATTGGTCAGTTGTTTTTTAAAGTATTTTATTTCAGTCTTTTGGTGACAGGAAATTTTTCACCATAAAGTTGATCTAGACCTTCATGGAACTCAGCTTCCTTGCAAATTTAAATGGCGTAATCAAGTTGGCCTCCAGAGACTTCAAGATAAAGGCAGCAGCAGCGATGGATGTATGCACAATCTACCAAAATGTAAGTTGCCAGCCCTTCACCATGTACATGAAACCTTTCCAAATATTGGGGGATGGACCTAGGAATATGTTATATGTTCATAAATTATAAAATTTGCAAAATGTTTTTAATTCTTTTTCATAAAGAGCATTCCCTAAATTTTATAAACTCCAAACCTTACAAGAACTGAATCTACTCATAGACAGAAAGCAGAATTTCTTCTCTGTGCTAGGGAGGGTAGTTTGCTTATATAGGTTTTTAAAAGAAATGAAAATAAATTGATGTCATGGCTTAATAAACCTTCAAAATGAGTAGATTGTTTCCAGGAGAGTTTTCAAGCTTCTGGAATTGTCATTTCAATGGTTCGCTGGGTCTTCTGTTTTTTACCTTAAATTCTCTTTATTATTTTCTGTTTTCAAATGATTGGTTTTGACTTAATAGAATAGTTGATATTACTTATGTCTTAATGATAGCCACTTGCTTGAGTAGAACCAACTTAGAAATGTCACTAATGATGAACTTGACATAAATGTTACCATGCCTTAAGATATCTGCAAATGGCATTCATATGTGTAAATAATTTAGGAAATTCTTGGGGACTAATAATCAAATTCTTGTACTGCTAAGAATGCATAATCAAAGAAGTTGAAGTTGAAAGCCGTTGAACTGTTGAATAAAGTCCAAGTACTTTCCCATGACTGGTCAGGTCCTTCATGCTCTGGACTTGGCCTGCTTCTTCAGTTTTATTAATTATCTTTGGTTACTACCTTCTTTGTATGCATTAGCGATATTGAGCTACTATAGTCACCTATTTTTTTACCTTTGTTACTTTACCATGATGTTTTTCATTGTCTCAAATCCCCTTTGCTTTCTTTTTCGCCTGGTCATCTTCCATTAATCCTTGGATATCCTGCTTTCTGATTTCTTCAGCCCTCAGGACAGAGATAGTAACATGATTGATAATTGTGTCCTTCATTTACACTTCTAACACTGCCAATATTGAAATTATTGAGTTATAGATATATTCTCCACCTGTAGACTGAAACCTCCTCAAGAGCAAGACCAGTATTATTCATCAACTTCACCTGGAACAGAGCTGAGCCTATGAATATGTGCTTATTGAACAAAATCACTTGGATAAAGGTGTTCATAAAACAAAATATGTTCTCTGTTCCTCTCTCTGTTTCTTCACTTCAAACACTAAAATCTGAAGCCCTCAGTACCTAGGAGGATAGTGAATTGATTCTTATTAGTTTTTAGAGGTTACCTGCCCAGTTGAGAAGTTCAGAGAGGTATCTGCCCTTAGTATTTTGTTTGGAGAGCTTTGTACCATCATCTAATAAACTAGAGCTGCTGCTAATATAAGAGGAAGGCATTTGTAACAAGTCTGACTTCATTTTTCTGATGTTTGACCGCTGACAGCTGTTAAGCCTCATCACCCCCTCATTTGTTCCCCTTCTGCCCCTCCTCTGGGCAAGATGATAGTAAAGCCCAGGTTCTGCCCGCTTTGGCATTTACAAGAAGTTCACACCACGTGCGGGAACCCTCAGCCAGGCCCCTCCCCTAAGCACCATACAAACACCAAACCAGTCTCTTTTCCTGCTCTGTCGAGGCATTTTCTAAACTGCTTGTGAGCCACCCTGCATTCCTCAGAAAGCCACATTATGTGAGTAATAAACCTTTTCATACCCTCTTGATGTGTGTGGTGTTATCGGTCTCAACATCTAAACCAAATTTGGGGTTGAACTCCAGCCTGATTCTGTGGGGTTTCTACACAGAAGCATCCCTCTGGATTACAACACACTCCAAGGACAAAGGCCTTGGTAAACGATACCCACCAATGCCACTTATTACTTCCCGTCATCCTTTTCAGGAACTTTCATGTTTCTTTTGAGCAGGGTAATAGGGTTATGTGCTTTAGATGTGGTTCAAAATAATGACATGGATTATAACAAATTCTTGTCTGTCAAGCAGGGTCACACAATTGACCATATGTGCTTGGATTAAGTCATACGGTCATGTTACTACACATTACAACTTCCAATTACAGCTGTTAGCTGTCTTTTATAATCGACTTTATTTTCAGATGGAGGAAATATGTGATCATTGAGTAAGTTCTGTACTAAATATTTTTGCCCTTGAATTTATTAGCCTCCATAAAATAATATAGTATTTGGTAAAATATTATTCTGGTATTTTTGCTGGTATTTTATATTAAAATTCTGATATTTTATATTAAAATAAATAAGCAAATAAATCACTCTTTTTCCATTCTCATGTTTTTAAAGGAGAGTGAAATATGCTTTGAATACTTTGAAATGTATTTTTCCTGAGGTTAATTTTTTTCCCAAATTAAAATTCTTTATCTGATATTCAATTCCTTGGATTTGATTCAAATCTCATTTATAATAATCGAGTGCGTACCTTGTTCTGGGCTCTATCACACATGTATTATTTTATTAATTTTCTTATTAGAACTTGAGTTCAATGTGATATGGTTATTAAGGGGGGTGATATTAATTAGTGTCCACATCCATCTCCAATGTCCTATCCTTTCTACTTTACTTTCCAAGAAATATGAATCTATAGTGGGAGTTTCAAAAATACATACTTTCCTTAAAAGGGCAATCTTTTAAATTTAAATGATTCTTACGGCTAGAATTAGATTTTCATAAGGTCAAAGAGTCCAGATAATTTGAAGGAAAAAAAAAATGTAACCAGGAAGCTGGATTTGGCAGCCCAAATCTACAAACTACCATCCTGCCTCGTTTCAAATTAGAAAACAGTCCTATTAGGTATGAGCTCTAATCAAGACCTGATATACAGCCGGAGCAGCAGGAATTGCTCTGAGCTTTCCAAGTAGAAAATTATAAACCAGCAGCAGAGAGCAGTATGGAGCCATTTTTAAAACTGAAAAATCATGAAGGAGCGCCGAAGAGTCCAGAAAGGGCTGGGGGAGGGGAAAGGAAAGGCTGTCCAAGATCTTGATTACATTTTCTCTTTATATATGCTTTTTTTCTTATATAGATAGCGGATCCATGCCTTGGATGAAAATCCATATATTTTTTCTCCTACTCTTCTTGTTTTTTCTTCAGTGATGTATGCTTTTTCCAGGGGAGATTATATATATATATATATCTTCTTTTTAACTAGTCCTCAACCTTGTTTATAAAGAATGAATGTAGAACAAAGTTGTGTTTGCTGCAGTGAGATTCCACGCAGGATATATTAATCTACATTTCATATGCAGCCTGGATATCCACAGCTTTCACATTCTTAGACAAGCTTATGGATATACTGTATCTACATCCTGATTTCCTCTAATATTTTCTCTTCAATTCCCTTTGGTAACTCTTTGAGTTAGAGGATGTTATTATATTGTTGATCTCAGTTTGGTTGAATTTCTATCCAATTTAAATCAGGATCAAATGTAGTGTTTGAGGAGGAAGCAGAGTATGTGAACACAGAAAGCACTCTCTCTGGCCCTGTCATATTGTCTGTAGATAAGTGTGCCTTCATTTAATTAAATGTTCTTTTTTTTTAATAAACAGAACCATTTATTTATGCCAGTGCCCTGTCTGCAAATGACACAATCTGCCGCTTTCGTTTCCCCACCATAATCATGAAATGCCAACCTTTGAGTCACATTAGCCTTGGGCATCCAATATAGGTGATCTTTTCAAAAAGCCAGGGCTTTTCTTTCCTGTTTTCAAAGTCTTGTCTGGATGATTGCGTCTGTGTGTGTGTGCGGACAGGAAGGGTTAGTGTCAAAAGAAATGGGGGCTCTGAGAAACTAGATTAAGCATTTTTCATAATAGAACTCTCCTGTCTGGTGCTCGGTTTATTGCTTTCTTGATTGCTGGGCATTGTTTGGCAAAGGATGGGTCAGGAGAGTTGCTGGGCTTGTCTTTTCCACCAGGGAATCTTAAATAACAGCCCGAGTTTCTCAGTGATGGGAGTGAATTAAAAGGTTATGCCACTCCTTCAGGCCACCTTCTGACCATGTAAGCACTGGACAGCATTTCCAACAAGTGAAATTTTAGAACAAAAACAGATCGTCTCCTAAGGCACATATACTTGGATTTTAAAGAAAGATGCCGTGGTATTTTCTATCAAGAAGGTTAAACTCATAGGATTATATGAAAACACTCATTTTACCCCTGCTAACCTGTAAAGATTTCATTTTGCTTCATTTATCTTCTCTCTCACCCCATGCTAAACCATCCCTGGCTTCGATGAAAGAATCATGTCTCCATTCATTTCCTATCTTGCAGAATTGCCTTCACATTTCCTATCATCTGCACATAATCCTATTCTCTCCATTATTGTCTTAATACCAAGAACAGCACAAGATAATGGATAGGCACTGTAATAACAGTGTGGCCTGTAGGAGCCCCTCGAGGGAAATATCTTTGATGCTGGTGGAATATTAATGCATTCTAGGTCCCTGATCTTCCTCTTTCACTTCATCTTCTGTTTTCTAAACTACATAATGACTTTCATATACATGACAAAAGCATTAGAACAGAAAAAGCCTCATTGATGAGCAGCAGGGCTGTATGATATTAAGGAGTCCTATTCTTACTTCTTTGTACAATTTCTGACCACCATCTGAGACTGTATGTGCAGGTAATTTCCAATTTGAATAGATACTAGTGTAAAGAAGCATAATCATATTGTGTTAATGCAAATGCCCATCAAAAGCACTGCATGAAAATAAATTAAAATATAATTCTTCAATAATGCATTTGTCCATAGGATGAATTTGGACAGATTAAAAACAAACACCTTGATATCACTTAGACAAGGGAGTGGATTGTTTTCAGGGAGGCTAATCATCAGCAGATTATGAATGGGAGAGTAAATCAAAGCTGCCTACATTACACTTTGTAGATTGAGTTATAGTTACAATCTGTTGTACATAATTTTCCAGTAAAAGGGAAAGAATTGATTTTTTTCTAAGCACAAATACTATAGCCTAGGAATATTCAGTAGCAAATAATAAAAAATAGAATGTTAGGGTAAAATGACTCTGTAGCACAGTGACCATAGCCTTCGATTGCTTTGGGTAAGGTGAGCAACCTCACAAACCTGCAAGAAACACAACTTTGGAAACTCCACCTTTTCTTTTTTTTCATTTTGTTTATGCTTTTCCTTTTGTGCTAGTGGTCATTACATTATCTGCAAAAATGTTTATGAGTAAGTTGAGATGCTCTTTAAAAGGATGTGCATAAAATCTATCTTGAAAAGAGATAAATAGAAAATGCCCCAGACATTTCCTTCAGCCTTCAAAAGACAGATCACAATGTTTAGATTTCTGTATGAAGCAAACTAAGAAAGTTGTTTGTGGAGGTTTTTCCTTTTGTAGACGATTTTCCTTTTACTTAAATGACATAATAAGGGCTGATATCTGAATTTCTGTCTGTCGAATATGCTAGTTTTAGTAATTCTATAGAAAGTCCACTGGGTAGGGTTGTAAGGGTTTTTTTGTTTTTTGAGTCGGCAAACATTTATTAAGCATTTTTCTGTTCTGGGTACAATGTTAGGCCGCTGGTTGAAAAGATTATCTGTAAAAACATGTTTCTTCTGCTCTCAGGGAGCTCACACTCTATTACATAATGGATAAGAGCTACATTCATTTATTTATTGGGCGGAAAATACATTATGTGGCAGGAACTACATCAGACAGAGAGAAGGACACTAAGTTAAGCAAGACATTATTCCTGCTCCCCAAGGCATTTTCAGTTGGTAAAAAAGGCACGTATGTCACCTATAGTCTTAATATGAGTTTAAATATAAAATGTGTTATAAAGAGAGGTACAAGGAAAATTCTAGGAGTCCTGGAGAAGGAAAGAATAACTTCAGGCTTGAGGAATTAATGGCAAAGAAAGGTTCATTAAAAAGATGACATTACAAGGTTCTACAGAATTTAAACCAAAGGCAAAATTGGAGGGGAAGTGGAAAGAGATTTAGGTGAAGAAAACAACAGGAACAAAAACATGAAATTCATGTTTCAGAAATTGATCTAAATGGATAAGGAAGTAGAATATAGTGGAGGATATAATTGTTTGATGCCAGATGGTAGAACATTAAAGATTTGGTATATTTTCAGCCAGTAAAGGGGAATCATTGAAGGATCGTGTCCATGGGAGTGTGATTAGCAGATGATTGATCTGGCAGTGCAGTGTAGCTTGCAGAGAATGAAGGAGAGACCTGAGCTGGGATAACGGTTAGGAAGATTCCAAAACAAGGCAGGTGAGAAACCTAAAAAGCTCAAACACAGTGATCTAGTAGAACAGTTAAATGCAATGATGCCAAAATAACATCAATCGAATAAGATGCTTCACTATTTTATAATGAAAAAAAGTGAATAAAGTAAAGAAAGTTCAACCAGGACTCTAGGAAAATGATATTAAAAATAATAGTTCTAGAATTTCTGTATGAGTTTCTCTGGAAAATGTGAAAATCGGTATTGGGATGGATGAGGTTTGAGCCTTCAGAGAGCACCATGGCATATTTTCTCATGAGTAAGTTGTAAGTCTCTTGGCAAAGGGGAGAAACATTCCTTGTTTCTTTTCCCAGGAGTGTTGATTCTCCAAAATCTGTGTATTCATTCAGTTGACAAGGCTTCTTCAAAACCTGGCTTGGTAACCATGAAGGGGGCCCTATCTCCAGGGAGTAGACCAGAGTTCATCTAAAATTCTCAGCTCCACACAGAAAACTAGTGCCTATATAAACTTATGGGTTTATGGTCAGATAGCTTTCTGACCATTTTAAATTTATGTAACAATAGTGTAGTGATTGCTGTTTAGTACCTTTAGGAGTTGGAAGAGGTTAACAATGGATTGAGATAGTGATACTTCTTTAAAACCCATCTTAAAGAAGAAAAATTTTTTAACATGCGACTTCATGTAACTGACTCTAGAAACTGGAGTTCATCACTTTAAAATCCATTAGGGACAATATTATTGCATTTACTTGATATTTTTCCCTATTCACGTCCTGCCTTGTGACCTAGATAGACATAATTTGTAATGTGAGTGACAATGGAACTAAATGTTTAAGACTATGCATGGTATTTTCAACCTGGCTTGATGGCAAAATGTTCAAAAAATATTTCATTTTCAATGCTAAATGCTTTAATTTTTAGGTAATTTTATCTCTCTCACTTCCACAGTGTCAGAGTGATAAGGAGGCCTGGCAACTCCCTCCTGAGGTGAGAGGACACTCCATTCTCCTTGTTTCTTTCTCTTTCTCTTTTTCTGCCCAAGCCTGGAGAAGTAAAGCATGGCCTGATCCCACACCCTGTGAGAAAATGTCACTTCTTTCCTCTTTCTCTTCCTTTCTCTCTTTGTAGGAGTCACAGCTTCCCCAGGGCAGCTGGCTTTGAAGGGCTCACTGTCCAAAGTTCATATGTTAAGCCTTGATTCTCATAATACTATGAAGCAGATACTATTATCATTATCCTCATTTTAAAGATGAAGAACCTGAGGTAAGCAGAGGTAAAGTCGCTTGCCCAAGGTTATACGTTAATAACATTGTTTCACATAATTAATAAGTGACTGAACTTATATGATCCAATGGCTATACTCCTGGCTACTTCCTCTCACTGAGCCAAAATATTTAGTTCATGACCCACTCTAAGGTCACAACCTACAGTTTGAAAGATGGTGAACAAGAATGTATCCAGGGAGGATGACAGAGGTGATAAATTAGGTAATTTGAATCCATGTCATTTGGAAAGTGACTAAAGGAATTGATAGTATATACTCAGAAATGATTTGCACTTTGCTTCAAATATTTGAAGTTTTTTTTCTTTTTGGGTGGGGGGGTGGTGAGAAGATACCTAGGCTTGTTTTTTTGTAACTTAGCAGGTAGGGCCAATTCTATAGGCAAGAAAGGTCCATAGAAGGCAGCAAGTATTTATTTAGTATGATAAAGAATTTTGTAAACATTAAACCTGTCTAAAAGGATAATGAGTTCACTCATGAGGCAGTGAGTTCTCTTTTCATTCAATCAGTAATTACTTAGCATCAATCCAGACGTAAGGGACTTTTCTAGGATACATTCATGCATGAGCAGAGCAGGAAAATCCTAGGCCCTCGTGGAAGCTCCATTCTAGTTGAGTGAGACAGGTAATAAATACAATTAAATGTGTGTGTATAAAGTAATGTTAACATAAATAAATAATGTTGTTACACTGTGACAAATACTATGAAGAAAAATAAAGAAACAGAAGGTGATAGTGATTCAGGGGGACTGCTAATATATGGAGGGTTTAATGAAAACTTTTTGACAAGGTGACATTTGGGCAGAATCCTTTAAAAAGTGAGGGACAGAGGCTTGTGTTATTAGGAAGGTGTCCGGGGCCACGAGTCCCGAAGGGAACTCACTCAAGATGGCCACTTAGGCCCATGCTAAGCCTGTAAGTTTCTATTTCCTGTAAGCCTGTAAGTTTCTATTTCCTGTAAGCCTGCAAGTTTCTATTTCTCCAATATGACGTGTGATGTGGAAACTCCCACCTTGGAAAGTACTGGCCCTCTACTTCCTCTCTCTGCCTTATTTAAGCCTCTGCCCTACTGCCAATAAACGAGACTTGATCAGACCTTTTGACTTGTCTCCATTTCTTGTGTCTCCTGCCTCTCCCAATTCCCACTCCCTCTTCCAGGGTCCACGTTGACTACCCCGTGGGTCGGGACAGGAAGGAAAATATTGCAGGCTACTAAACAGCAAATACAAAGGCCATGAGGTGTGTGTGCACCATGGGTTTGAGAAATATCAAGTGGCCAGTAGCTGCATTTGAGTAATCAAGAGAGAAAGTGGTAGAAAACGAGAAGTGAGAAGGGCGAAAAGGGAAGAAGTTTGAGCCGAGGAATGACTTGGCTTAACTTAAC
>RJWJ010027301.1:0-22316 GCA_004363605.1 Indri indri
GAGTATGAGAAACTGGGTAACTTCTTTCAAATAAGGCGCAGTGCAAAGCCCTGTGCATCTCTCTCAACACGAGGTGAACCCCAGCTTCCTAGGGCAGGTGGTGGGAGGCCAGTGGGAGCAATTGCCACGTCCCACCTGTTCTTGGCTGTAAAGAAGCCTGCGGCCCACACCAGGGGCCAATTAAAGGGAATGGCAGTTGGTTCAGAGTCCCAGGAAGGCATCAGGTGGGGGTCTAGTCCTTGGCAGTGATCCCAATTAAATGGGTGTACTTTTTTATCAGGGGGCCAATTAAGGAGATGGAACCACATGGTTCTGCTCTCTAATACACAGCACTCTGAACTTTCCAGAACTAGCACAGTGCTGAGGAGCTCTGCCTGCCTCCCTGGAGGGAGCTTCTCATGACCATGCCCAGTTGGGAGAAGAGAATTATGGGTCTTATTCCCGTTATTACACGGCTTTTGAAAAATAGTATTTTTAGTATAAAAAAAAAAAGTTTTTAAAAAATGGTATTTTCTGAAAGGTCAAGATGTTGCATAACACAACTTCCTCAAGAGAGGAAATAGCCGCAAATGTTAGCTTTTTCCATTACTCTAAAACAATTAAAATGGAAGAGGACAGCCTACTGAGCCAGGTGGCATGCTGGGACCGTGGCTGACACTCAGTGGCACATTTAAGGAATCAAGTATAATGTTAAGCACTTTTTGCAGAGCGTGGGGTGGTGTGCCACAGCCTGGTAGGCCGGCACAGACGCTAGCTAGGCGGCCAGCCTCTGCCCCTCAGGGCTGACAGGGTTGGGGACAGCGCCTGCGACACAGTAACAGTCCTTATATGAGAGGGCGCAGCGAGCCCCATTTCACAGGACAGGAAACTGGCGCACCCACAGCTTCTGGGCAGCAGCTTGCCACCAATCCTTTACCGGCAGGATCAGAAGCTTCATCTATGGTTTTGTTTTCTTTCTTGGTCTTTATTTCTTCCTTACATATTTTGCAGAATAAATTTCAAGAGCAATCCATTTCAGCAAGTCACAATGGCCAAACATAAGGAGGGGCTCTGGCTGCAAGGGGGATTACTAAAGAGGAAAAACAAGGTCTAAACAACTTGTAGGGTGGCTCACAGCCCTGCCTTGCCCGGGAAGGTACCCGTTAGAGCACATTCTAGTCCCCTGTGCCAGGTACCCCTCAGTCCCGGGCAAACTGGGATAGTTGGTGGCCAAACCCGTGGCTCATCTTAGAACCATCCCGAGCAACAAAATGACCCAGACCCAAGTGTCCAGAAAGTCCCCGATGGCATTCCGGCCCTCTTCTGCTTGTCTGTTGCCAGCAACGGCTGCGTCCTGAGCTGGCTATTTTCTGCCTTCAAGTGGCATCGTCTTACCACCTCCCCGCGGAGCGTGCAGAGCCTGGCCACTCGCCACTGACCAGCCCAGGGCACACAGACAGACATGCGCACCCCACTTGGCTTTTATGGATTCCCAGCCTGGCTGCGTGGTGGTGACCGGTAAGACTTTATTCATCTGCTTTCCCGTTTGCTGCTGCTTTTAGCCCCCCTGGAATGCGCTGGCCTGATCCTGGCTGTAAACAGTCCCCCGAGGGGGAAAACCAGTGGCAACTGGTGGTGCTGGTAATTCCAGATGGAAGCTAACTTCCTGCTGTGCCCTATTAATAAACAATCGGGAACAGAGGCTTTTCTGCTTCTGTTGCTTGCTCATTCACTTCAAATAACTCTTGAGTGGCAGCCCTTGTTCTTCAGCCCATCATCAGGGAGGAAGCCAAGGCTGGCACCTGCTGTCCCTGAGTCTGGGGCCAGTGGGCACGCAAGGTATCCATTGGAGTGCGGTCTCATAGGAAGGAAGAGGGACCTGCTGGCCCAGAAATGACAGGGCCCTCACTCACAGCCCATCTACCACAGCCGCCCCACACAGGAACATACAGTCCCCACTCCCAGATCCAGGGAACTCTGAAGCACCCCATGAGAGCACAAGTTGGAGACTCTGGACCCCAGAAGGCCAACCTGCTCACTCCTGCATTTCGTGAGCACATTAGGGTCACCCCTAGCCACACACACCTCACCTGTGTCCCAGCTGGTCCATGGGGGCCTGATCTTCTCAAAGCTCTTTATTTTTAGTTAAATGCATTTGGCCTATTTTAATGTTTCTGAATTGTGTTGGATGAAGGAAACATACAAGAGTCAAGGATTCCTGTATGCATGGAAAATTGAAAGTTGCCTATCTTTGTATTTTCAGACTATAATTCAAGCTCCTATCAGCCTTCTGAGGAAAAGAAAATTCTTTTGAAAACGTTTTATCTCCCTCACTCTCATTTGTGTTATTTTGGTTCTAGAGATTCAGGTCTAGAGATTTGGGTCTAGTGGTTCAAATGACTCTTGAATTCCTTTACTCTGAATAAATGCAATGCTTGTCATGAATGAAATATGGATTTGGAAGCGCCATGTTAGGATCACATCGACCCCTAGCTTTGTCTTGTCAGCCTGTGGTTTGCTGGCAGACTCTCGATTGTTTGATGAAGTACCTGGTAATCGGCGGTGATGTGGGCATGCCTGCTGAATTCCAGAGCGTTCCTGTTATTAGAATGCTTTGAGCTGCCAGGGGCAGTCTCTTCATTTAATTGGATTTGCTTCATGTGTAAATCTCGCCAAGACAATTGGCATGTAGACAGATGGTGGGAGAACCAGGACTCTGATAAATGGCCTTACAGTCAAGGTGTTCGGCTGGCACCAACAATAACAGGGAAGGACCGCGTCCCTCCAAAGGGCCTGTCTTGGTTCCAAGAGAAGATTTCCCTGACCAAGTTGAAAGTGAGGTTTGACCCTGCAAAACCAGAGCTTCAAACCTTCACTTGCCGGGTTGTTTTTCCTAATTTAAAACAGATTGGAGATGTAATTTTTGCTGATCTGAATATAATTCTAAAGCAGCACATGATTTTTTTGTGAGTTGCTGCATTTTTATTATCCCAGGAGGTACCTGGTTTCTCAGTGATTTTTTTTCTTGATCTCGGTATCTTCTGTATCTTCTATAAACTGTTATTTTCCTTTCTTTTTGGTGCCTGTTCACAGTGGCAGCTAAAGTTTCATTTATTCTATAGGATTTAGTCAAATCAGAGGGCACCACAGGCTTCCTGGGGCTTCCTGTGCAAAACCTTTTCATTCCCTGAAGAAGTTTTACCCCTTTGTAAGCCAACCCCATTAGCGGTTCCAGACGCGGACCTTCAGGAGTTGTAAAGGCATAATTCGGGTTCTTCTCCAGAACTGGCTCCTACTCTGAAGGCCTGGGGTCCAGGGATTTGGGGTTTCAGAGGCTGATGTTTAATCACAGCACCTTCCCTGTGTCAGAATTTGTATGAATCGAGAAACACATCCCAGGAATCAGAGAGATGGAACGCAGAACCTCAGCTGCGTTGCAGGTGAAGCTGAGTTGGAGAACACTGCCTGTATCTGCAGCCCCTGAAATGAGCACCCCACTTCCTCACAGGCCGATCTGCCAGGGACTGGTCTCCCCCACAGGAATCCACACAGTTACAAACTTTTTATTTTCAAATAATTATACATTCATAGGAATTTGCAAAGAAATATGCAGAGAGGTCCCCCGCACCATTTACTCAATCTCTCCTGCTGTTAACATCTTCAATATGCAAGCCAGGATGTTGACACTGGTGTAAGCCAGTGAATGGGTGTGTGTGTGTGTGTGTGTGTGCGCAGGAAACTCTGTGCACTTTGATCACACAAGTAGCTTCCTGTAACCCCGCCACAATCAAGATATCTAGCTGCACCCTGGCCCGAAGCTCCCTCAGGCTACCTCTTTATAGCCTCACCCACGCCCTTCCCCATCTCTAACACCTCTAAGGTGTTCTCCATATCTACAATTATTTCATCTACAAATATATAAATAGAATCACGCAGTATGTATGCTTTTGAGATGGGCTTTTTTCACTCAGCACGATTTCTTTGAGGTTCATTCAAGTTGTATCAATAGTTCCTTTTTTTTTTTTTTTTTTTTTTGAGATAGGGTCTCGCTTTGTCACCCAGGCGGGAGTGCAGCAGCGTCATCACAGCTTGCTGCAGCTTCCAACACCTGGGCTCCAACAATCCTCCTGGCTCAGCCTCCCAAGTAGCTGGGATTATAGGTACATGCCACCACGCCCAGCTGAATTTTTTAATGTTATTTACTTTTTGTAGAGACGAGGTCTTGCTATGTTGCCAAGGCTAATTCCTTCATTTAAAAAAAATTTTTTTTTTTGTAATGGCTTCCTTGAGAAACTATATAGATGCTATACAATTCACTCATTTAAAATCTGCAGTTCAGTGGCTGTTAGTATAAGTCACAGGGTTTATACATTCATCACTACAATTTTAGGACATTTTCGGTACCCCCCAAAAGAAACCCCACTCCCCTTAGCCATTGCCACCCATGTCCCCCCAGCATACACATCCAGCCCCTGGAAACCACTAATATACTTTCCTATAGATTTGCCTATTCTGGACATTTCACGTAAATGGAATCATGTAATATGTGGCCTTTGTGACTGGCTGCTTTACTTAGCATGTTTTCAAGGTTGGTCCATGTTGTAGCACATATGTGTCATAACTTGATTTCCTGTTTATTGCCAAATAATGTTCCATTGTATGGATTATACTGCGTTTAGTTTCCATTCACCAGTTAACGGATATTTGGGTTGTTTCCTCTTATTTCTTTTCACTGCTGAGTAGTATTCCATGATGTGGATGAACCACAGTTGTTTTATTTTAATCCACTGTAGATCATCTGCATAGTTACCAGCTTTGGGCTATTACAAGTAAAGCCACTGTGAACATTCTTGTATCGGTATCAGTGTGAAAAGAAATTTTCATTTCTCTGAGTTAAATATTCAGCAGTGCTCATCCTCTTAACAGGGTCTTTTGCAGAGCAAAAATTTTTAATTTTGGTGAAATACAATCTGTCGTTTCTTCCCATTACAGATCATGTTTTGGTTTCAAGTCTAAAACTCTTTGCCTAGCCTTAGATCCTAAGATTTTTCTCCCCCTAAAAGTTTTATAGTTCTATTTTACATTGAAGTCTATGATCCATTTTGAGTCCATTTTTGTAGAAGGTGCAAGACTTAGGTTGAGGGGTGCATTTTCTGGCCTGTTGGTGTCCAATTGTTCCAACACCATTTGTTGAAACACCGATCCCGCCTCCACTGAGTTGCTTTTGCACCGTTGTCAACAAACAATTGGGCATGTTCATGTGGGTCTGTTTCTGGGTCCTCTGCAAAGCATGCATTTTAATCAGACATCTGTACACACATGCTCTCCAGCCCTCCTAGCCTGGCAGTGGGTCAGCCTTACCTTTTTTTTGGGCTTCCCTGCAATGCCTCACACAAGAGGACTCTGAGAATGCTCCCAGACTGACAAGGTTGCCGGACTCCATGAAAAAGGGGACATGCAGAGATGCCCAGAGCCCGAGGTAGTCTGGGGAGCAGCAAGAGATTGTCACAGAGCACAGCCTGGTGCCTGAGATGGCGGGAGTAGAGGCCCCCACTCCCAAGGCCTGGCTTGAGCAAACCTGGGTGTCTTTGGTTTCAGGTTTTGGACCCTTCCGGCAGCACCTGGTGAATTCCAGCTGGGAAGCCGTGAAGGTAAACACCCTCCAGATCAAGACCCAGGAGCGCAGGGCCCAGCCAGCTCCTGTTTCTGTGGCTACAGAGGAATCCCAGTGTGCAGGCCCCTTGGTAACCAGATCCACACGGGCGGGCAGGAAGAGAAACAAACTGGCAGGCCTCTGAGAGAACCACTTGTCTTTGGCCCTTGGGTTGCAACTTGTCTGCCTTCGGGCTCCCCTCCTGCCTCTGTGGTAAAGAGAGGAGGCTAAAGGGAGACTCCTGGGAGGGACGGGGAATGCCCCAAGGCAGGTTCTCCTGGCCCAGAGCTGGGTTCCCATTGTCCCCACCCCTCTGGCTGTGGGGCCTCAGTTTCCTCATTCTTGTCATGGAGGAATACTAGTGCTCATGTGGCAGAGTTGTTCCTAGGACCCAAAGAGGGAAGTAGGTAAAGCGACTTTGCACAAGCAGCCTTTGTAAGCACAGTGCCTGGCACAGGGTGAGCACTTGATAAATGGCTATTATTACAAACAGCATGCTTATTTTAAAGTAAGTAGCTGACCAGGAGAAAGCGTGTCCTCAGAGAGTCTGTGAGGAGGGATGAGGTCTCCTCTGCAACACAGACCTCTTCTCCTCCTTGGGGCAAATGTCTGCTGTCTGTCCCCAGACAGGTGTCACTGAGACATTGCCGGCTGTTTGTTCACACTTGGCTATCAATGTCATGCCTCCGTTAGGTCAAGGCAGGGTTTTGAGTCTATTCTCAGAGTTCCCCAGTCAAGCTGGAAATGCAGCCAAACCACTTGCATCGTGCATTTGTGGCAACCATAGCACTGATTTGCTGACCTGTCAGCACAGATGCAGCCAAGGAAACGCTCAAGTCTTGAGTTAGAATTTGGACTGTTTTCAACCGGGAAAAAGCTCAGAGAACCCCAGACCCAACCCACTGCCAGCCTCACTGTAACTCACAACATACCAGAAAGGCCAGCTTCCATAAGCTTCCGGGTGTCTGCAGACAGTTCCTCACAAAGCAGGACTTTTTCTGCCAACTCCTGGATGGTCCTGAGCCCTTCCATTCCTTTTTGCAGTCATGAGAAGGAAAGAGCCAGACTGCCTGGGTTTACCTCCCAGCGCCAACAGGTGCAAGATGTGGGACCCGACTTCCCTGTCGTTGAGTTTCCTCATCTGTAAAACAGAAAGTTGTGAAGACTAGGGGAGTTAACACACATAAACCCTCATAACAGGGTGGGGCACACGCCAGTGCTCATAAATACAATTTTGCTATTCTTAGAAGGCCATTCTATCAGTCAGGGTCTCAGCTGCAGGCAAACAGGATCTGATTCTGCCCCATTCATAGATAAGATGGCAGAGCTTCTGACCATCATGGGCAAGCAGGAGGTAAAGGACAGCTCTGAGGAGCAAACATGTACTCACACACACACACACACACGTATGTACACACAAACATGCACATGCACATACGCACATGCACACACATGCATACACATATTCACACGTGCATGCATGCACTCACTAACACACATACACACATGCACATACATGCATACATATACACATACTGAGAGCTGCAGGCTGAGGGGAGTGAGTGGTTAGCACACACACAAGAGGCAGGTGAGGGCGAATTCCATGATCAGCATTGTGGGCAGAAAGTGGGCTGGACATAAAACCAAGGCTCCTCCTTTAAGTTAGACCCTTGACAAAGGCCCCTGTAGTCTCGACTACCTCTGACTCACACAGAAGCTTATGCTATTTTTCATGAGGAATTAAAACCTCAGATTTTTCACAAATTAAGATGAACTAAATGTCAGTTTCCAATCAAAGATCACCAAATAGACAAAGAACTACCATTAGTAAAAATCAGCAGATAGATTTAGAACCTCAGGAACTTCAGCTACTAGAACGATCAGAAAATAGCATAACCATATATGAAATATTTAAAGATAGAAGCACAAAAATAAGCAACAAGAGACTATCAAAAGATCAGGCAAATTGAAAAAGGAAGTAATAGAACTTATAGAAATTAAAAACACAATTGTTAAAGTGAAGAATTCAACAGATGACTTAAAAGGCAGTTTAGAATTATAAGTGAAAGACACCCGTTGCAAAAGACTACATATTGTATAAATTCATTTATGTGATTGTCCAGATTAAACAAATCTATTGAGATAAGAAGTAGATTGATGGCGGCCTGTGGTATGTGAGGAGAAGGAGTGACAGTTAACGGATACGGGGTTTCTTTTAGGGTGATAAAAAGATTCTAAAATTGATTGTAGTGATGGTTACACAACTCTGTGAATCTACTAAAAACCACTGAATTGTAGACTTTAAATGGGTAAATTGTATGGTATATGAATTATATCTCAATAAAGATAGATACATAGATACAGATAGATACACGCATGCACATATATGGTGGTTTAGAGAAAGTTGAAGAGAAAATTAGTGAACTAGAAGATAGATCTGTAGATTTTACTCAAAGGGCAGCATAAAGAGATGTAGAAGGAAGTGGAAAAAGAAATTAAGGAATATGGATGATGAAATGAGGTAGTCTAACATATGTTTAATTGGAGTTCCAGAAGGAGAGGACAATGAGAATGAAAGTGAAGAAATATTCAAAAAGATAATGGTTGAGAATGTTCCAGAATTGATGAAAGACATGAATCCACAGAGATTAGAAGCACAAAATATATAAGCAAAGACTAACAAAATCCATACCTCTACAGATTATAATTAAACTTCAGAACACCAAAGACAAGGAGGGCTTTAAGTAGCCAGAGAGAAAAGACAGATCACCTTCAAAAATTGACAATGTAATTAGACTAAGATTAAATTTCTCAAAAGCAACAATAAAAGCCAGAAAACAGTAAATATCTTCACAGTGCTGAAAAAATTTGTCAACTTGTAGTTGTGTACCCACAAAAATTATTTTTCAGGAACAAGGATGAAGTAAAGACATTTTCATTTTAAAAATACCAAGAATTTACTATCAAAAGGCAAAATACTAAGGGGACATCTAAAAACTGTCCTTCAAATGGTCCCAGAAAGATGGTATGAATTACAAAGAGGAACAGTAAGCTTGTAGGTAAAATCTAAACTAGCATTATTTGTACAAAATAATAATAATAATGATAGCCAATTTTTAGGCCTAAAAATGGACTGAACTGAAATATAGGACAATGAGAACATACAGGCCAAGAGGGCGATTGAAGTTTAAATTTTTTGAGGTCCTTGTATTCTGTAGGACAGGCATTCAGGTATCAGCTTCAGACTTTGTTAAATTATGTATGCATGGGAAATTTTCAGAAATGACTATTAAAAGAGTAGAAATAGGCTGGGCATCGTGGCTGACATTTGTAATCTCAACAATTTGGGAGGCCGAGACAGGAGGATCTCTTGAGGCCAGGAGTTCAAGATCAGACTGGGCAACATGGAAAGACCCCATCTCTACAAAAAAATGTTAAAAATTAGCCAAGCATGATTGCATACACCTGTAGTCCTAGCCCTGGGAGGCTGAGGCAGGAGGATCACTTGAGCTAGGAGTTCAAGGCTGCAGTGAGCTATGATTGTGCCACTGCACTCCAACCTGGGTAACAGAGCAAAACCCTGTCTCAAAATTTAAAAAAAAAAAAAAATGCATTTTTGTTATGGTTGCTCATAATTGGAAAAAGAGTGTTTTTAAAAGAAGGAAAACATAGAAAAATAATATAAATGCTAAAAGTTCACAATGAAAAGATGTATCTCCTACAAACTCCTAGAAGAGTGACTTCATGCTGTTTACCAACAGTATGTGCCAAAGTATTTAGCATTGAGCCAGCATGTGCTGGGCTCACTGCCCTCCCCAGTCACAAGTTTTATGTAGCGACTTATGCAGTGGCTTCGTCATTATCCCCTGGTTTCTGGATAATCTAATTTTGCAGCCACTACCCCCGCCCCCCATATTCATTCAGAAGAAATTACATCCTTAGCTCTTCTAGGAGTGCCTGAGCCTGGAAAGTCAGCAAATGAAAGAAGGGATTTGTAAAATGCAGCACAGATCATTTGGGCCAAGACACATGTATAATAACTGCACAGACACATGTAACTCACAGCCTGGGTGGCCAAGAGCTCAGGACTCCTGATTAGCTTGATGTGCAGAATAATTTCTTTACCCCAAAGAGGAGGCGGCTTCAGGCCTTTCTTACAGGTTGCTTTAAATAATGCGATAAAGAATAAAAAGCAGAATCAGAACAATGCTTTAAGGTGAAGAATGGGTCTTGCTCAGCAAAGGGCAGGTAAGTGTTTACCTTTCCAAATAAAAGTGAATTCTTTTGATTCTTCCCTATTTTCTTTCCCAAGAGGGTCTCTATTCTTCCTACCAAATCCCAAGGCAACGTTTTTCTAACCTAGGTGAATACAGACACATATGTACGACAGACGTTTCCCAACATAGTCCACAGTGAGTTTGCTTTCATTTTCTTGATTAAAATGGGAAAGGCCTCCGATAAAAATAACCAGGATGAGGATGAAAGAAGACCCCAGACATCTCTCTGTAGTCTACAGGGACCTCACCTACAGCAGCAACCAAACTCGGTGCCAGCCACTTCCTGGGCAAGCACAGCAACGGGCTGTCTGGACATTGAGATCCGGGGCTGGATACCCCAGACTCACCGGAACCCTCTTCCAAGATCTCTTGTACCTTCTCTCTTCAGCCTGGTCAATGTAGTGTGAGCCCATCTTATGGAAGAGAAATAATCAAGTGGCTATGCACAGTTCATACCGGCCCCAGGACAGCATGAAATAGGACTGTCCCTACATTCTCATTTTTAAATGGCACAAGACAAAGAGCCTGGGCCCTGGGCAGAAGGCTGCATCTGTAACGGCAGCAGCCCACATAAGGGGCTGAACTGCAGAGAGCTCTGAGGATAAAAGCGAGTGAAGATAAAACCCACACCTTGGAGCCGAGGCCCCACTGCCGGTGTTCACAAAGAGCGTCTGCTCTGGTTCCCAGTCCTCCTCATAAACGCCACCACACTCTCAGTAAACACGCAGGGAAGTGCATTTATTTGGGGAAAACCTTGCTATTCATAGACAAATGAGTCAAATGTTTAGTTCTAGCTAAACCCTAAATCCATTCCCACACTGATGGGATGACAGACCAGAAAAACCAGAGCAAGATGACGGATCTTTCAAAATGATACCAGCACCTTTCGGAGGTGTCGCTGTGGGTCCCCCGGCCCCCAACACCACCCCCAGCAAATTTTGGAGTCCTCAGTTCCTCCCAGGGAGATGAACAGAGAAGCCCTTCCAGCTTGTTTCCTGTTTGTTTTTTTAAATAAACTTTGTGTTTAAAAATACATTTAGATGTACAGAAAAGTTATGAAGATAGTACAAAGAATTCTCATACATTCCACACTCAGCTTCTCCTAGTGTTAACCCTTTACATTAGTATGGTGCATTTGTCACAATGACCGAACCAATATTGATATGTTATTGTGAAAGAAAGCCCATAGTTTATTCAGGTTCCCTCGTTTTTCCCCTAATGTCTCTTTTCTGCCCCAGGATCCCACCCAGGACACCACATGAATATGTCATCATGGCTCCTTAGGCTTGTCTTGACTCGTGGCCGCTTCTCAGACTTTGCTAGTGTTTGATGCCCTGACAGTTTCGAGGAGTACCGGCCAGGTATTTTGTGTTTGTCCCACATGGGATTGGCCTGCTGCTTTTCTCATGACCAGACTGAGGTCAAGGGCTTTGGGGAGGAGACCACAGAGGTGAGGTGCCCTGCGAGTCACATCACATCAACATGACCTACCACTGTTTTTTTTTTTGTTTGTTTGTTTGTTTTTGAGACAGAGTCTCACTCTGTTGCCCTGGCTACAGTGTGTTCCGTGGCGTCAGCCTAGCTCACAGCAACCTCAAACTCCTGAGCTCAAGCGATCCTCCTGCCTCAGCCTCCCAAGTAGCTGGGACTACAGGCATGTGCCACCATGCCCGGCTAATTTTTTCTATATATTTTTAGTTGTCCAGATGATTTCTTTCTATTTTGTTAGTAGAGACGGGGGTCTCGCTCTTGCTCAGGCTGGTCTTGAACTCCTGACCTCGAGCGATCCTCCGGCCTCGGCCTCCCAGAGTGCTAGGATTACAGGCGTGAGCCACCGCGCCCGGCCAACCTACCACTGTTGATGCTGACCTTCTTCTTGATCTCACCTGGCTGAGGGAGTGTTTGTCACATCCCCCTACCATAAACTTGTCTCCTTTTATCCTGTACTTTGGAAGGAAGTCACCACGCACAGCCCAATATCAAGGGGAGTTACACCCCCCAGAGGGCAGTGTCTACATCAATTGTTGGGAATGCATCCATGTGAAAAAGTTAGCTCTCCTCCCCGCCCACTCACTTGTTTATTCATGAGGTCATTTCTTTAGATCGGTATGGACATTTATTTTTTATACTCTGGGCTATGGCTTGTTTCCTTTCGAAAGTCCATCTTCTCCTGAGACCTTTCCCTCCCTCCTTTCCTGTCTCGTGGTGATGCCTCCCGATAGTTGAGGTTCCTCTGCTCCAAGGGAAAGGCACGATTCCGCATTTTGTTTTCTGCCACCGTGTGCTTAGCTAAAGTTAGACTGAGGTGGGCACTTTTTAAATAACTGCACTACTTTTATATATAAGTCTGTGTGCGTGTCCTCCTGTTCTAGTTCTCCTTGCCCACCGTATTTCATTGATGCTGAGAGCCACTTTTAAAAAAAAATTTGGCATCCTGAAATCAGATGAATCTCACTGTCAACCGCATCTTACGCTTTCTCATAGTTGGGTAGTGCTTTCGCTTTCCTGCTGGTTCATACAATAATGCTTGGCGTTCTATCTCTGGGACTTAGGTTTGACAAAATACATCATGTCCTCTCTGGATATATACCAGTGGGGTACTTACGCGCTGTCAGCATGGAAACCCTCCGAGCTGTTAATCTTGATTTGTAGAGTTCAGATCAGAATCTTGGGGGGATCAGGGCTACATTTGTGCTGCCATAAATGTGATGAAAATATATCCTGCAACACATACAGTCTAACACCAGAGAAAAGTACACAAACAAGGGTGACCCTGGAAATCATGCAGGTTACCCAGGGCAACAGACTGTCCAATTTGAACTGGGATTCAAAGGACAATGCTTAGTTCCTTTTCATTCTGGATAGAGCCTTGGGTAAACAAATAAGGAAGGGAAGGCTGTTGGGCCTGCCTTCTCTCATCTCCACCCTCACATCTGCTCACACTAGAAGCATGTTGCAAATCTTGGAAAACATCAACGTTCATTGGGGCTGCCACACCTGGGATTCCAAAATCTGTGGAGACTTCCCTGGGCCTGTAGGCTGGGAGCCAGTTTGAGATGCCATTAATCAGGTCCCCGGCCTCTACGCTGACATCTGCAATCACAGCTGGTTACCCTGAACCCCAGACCAGCCTTGAGAGGTTGCATCTTTCTGGGGTGCTCCTGACTGGCCCAGTTTTGGGTTCCACTCTGGGGCCCGCGCTCACACACTGCACCTTCTCTTTGGGAAGAAAAGTGTACATAATGCTGTGTTTCCTCTCTTGCAGGCATTTATGAAAATTTGAGAAAAACCCAAAGGATCTCTGGAGGTGAAACTTCAGGCACAGGGTCCCCCAGAGATGGGGCAATGATTAGGGAGCCACAGTTTGGGCAGCAGCCCTCAGCCAACAACCTGCCGAGGTCACCCTCTCTGTTGCCTGCTTGTGAGACTATTCCTGACCCTTACCTGTCTTGGAAGCTGTGTTCTGGAGGTCACAATGTGGAGTTAGAAAATCATGCAGCAGGCTGGGCGCAGTGGCTCATGCCTATAATCTTAGCACACTGGGAGGCCCTTAGGGGAGAATCAATCGGAGTCAGGAGTTCGTGACCTGCCTGAGCAAGAGCGAGACTCTGTCTCTACAAAAAAACAGAAAACATTAGCCAGGCTGGTGGCGCACTCCTGTAGTCTCAGTTTCTCGGGACACTGAGGCAGGACGATCTCTTGAGCCCAGGAGTTTGAGGTTGCAGTGAGCTATGATAATGCCACTGCAGTCTAGCTGGGGTGACAAAGCAAGACACTGTCTAAGAAAGGAAGGAAAGAAGGAAGGAAGGAAGAGGGAGGGAGGAAGGAAGGAAAAGAAAATCACGTAGCATCAAGGTCAATTAATAAAGGGGACATACAGCCCTAAACATTTTTTGCCTCTAATAACAGTGCTTCCGAAATACATGAAGCAAAAACTAATAGAATTGCAAGGAGAATAGACAAACCCTCAGTTACAGTCAAAGATTTCAATACCCCTCTCTCAATAATGGATAGAACACACAGGCAGAAAATCAATAAGGACACAGCAGACTTGAATGAAAGCACCAACCAACCGGCTCTAACCGAATTTATAGAATACCCAACAAACAGCACAGAACACACACTCTCTTAAGTGCACATAGGATACTGACCAAGGTAGGTAAAACAAGTCCGAATCAGTTCAAAAGGATTCAAGTCACACAGTGTGACTATGTTCTCTGGCTATGATGAATTTTAATTAGAAATCAACAATGGAAAGATACCTGGAAAATCCCCAAATATTTGGAAACTAAATAATATACTTTTAAATAAGTCACAGATGAAAGGAAAAATCAAAAAGGAAATTCAAAAGCATTTTGAGATCAATGAAAATTAAAACATACCATATCAAAATTTATGGCGTGTTACTAAAGCAGAACCTTGGGAGAAATTTATAGCACTAAGCAACAATATTACATGCGAAGAAAGTTCTCAAATCAGAAGAAAGAAAATAATAATGATCAAAGCAGAAACTAATGAAATAGAAGGAACATAATAATGAAAATCAAAGGAACCAAAAGTTGGTTTTTTGAGAAAGTCAGTAAAATTGATAAACCTCTCACCAGACTGATCAAGAAAAAAAAAAATAAAAGGAGAGAAGAGAATTCCCATTAACTTTTAAATTCATTTACCACTGCCCGGCTTCCAGCCCTGGTTCGATATTCACACTACTCTCATCAAAGTCACTATGGACCTCTTTTTTCCATTTTACTTTAACTCTCTGGGGTCCTAATAATATTTAGGGTAGATTGTTACTGCTCACATTATACAGGTGGGGGGGAGACTGAGGCCCAAGTTGACCAGATCCTCCTTTTTTCTCCACTTCTTAGCTTGAAAGGTTGCTATGATAATTCAGTGAAATAAAATAATAATCTGTAACATTTTAGCTTAGCTCATATGTTTGCTAATGTCAGGATACATCAAACAAACATCATGTAATAATGAGCTTCTCTTACCAAGACCATGCCCTTTTCCAACCAGCTCACCATCCTCAGGCCTCAGCCACCAGAAAATTCCGGAGTTACCACTGCCCCTCCCTGCCTCTTCTCCTGTTCCTGGGGAAATGTGTACATTTTGATTGTTCTGGGTTTGCAGTACAGCATTTATGTGAGAATAATTTCCATCCATAATGACTTCGTTTCAGGACCCTTCAAATCCTGAGACACCTTCAACAAACCAGCAGCTCAGATACCGTTACTTTGAGATTTTGTTGCTGCTGTCTGAGAAAGTGACTTCTAGATCTTGATTCCATAGAACTCCAGAAGGCTTTCAGATATGGAAAAGAATAGGCTTAGTTAAAATCCTAACGTAATTCCTAGCCCTGTCTAAAGGACAGAGATGTTAGCCAGAGCTAAGTGACTTAACTGTGGCTTTAGTCTTTCTTCAGGTGGAATTTTTTACTCAGGTTAAAAAATGTTGGTGGGGGAAGGTGATAGTGAAGTCCATACTTTTCAAAAATTGTGGTAAAATATACACAACATTAAATTTGCCATTTTAACCCTTTTTAAGTATACAATTCAGTGTTATTAAGTGCATTCACGTTGTTGTACAACCATCACCACTAGCATTTCTAGAAATTTGTCCCATACTGAAATTCCGTATCCATTAAACAATAACTTTCCATTCCTTCCTTCTCCCAACCTCTAGTAATCACTATTACACCTTTTTCTCTATGAAGTTGACTATTCTAGACACCTCATATACATTGAATCATATATTTGTTCTTTTGTATCTAGCTTATTTCACCATAAATCTTTTTTAAAAAAATTTTTATTGATATATAATAATTATACATATTTATGGGGTATCAGTGATATTTTGATACATACATGCAATGTGTAATCATCAAATCACGACCACCTCGAGCATTTATCATTTCTTTCTGTTGGAAACATTCCAGATCTTCTCTTACAGCTATTTTGAAATATACAATAAATTTTTGTTAACATAATCACCCAATTACGCTAACAAACACTAGAACCTGTTTTTTTCTGTCTAACTGTACTTTTGTACACAAACCAACCTCTCTTTATTCCCCCCTCCTCCACTGCCCTGCCCAGCCTCTGGTAACTGTCATTCAATTTCCTACCTCAATGACAGCAACTTTCTTAGCTCCCACATATGAGTGAGAACACGTGGTATTTGTGTTTCTGTGCCTGGCTTATTTCACTTAACCTAATGATCTCCAGTTCCATCTATGTTGCTGCAAATGACAGGATTTCATTTTTCTTTTTTTTTTTTTTGAGACAGGGTCTTTCTCTGTTGCCCAGGCTAGAGTGCAGTCACGTCATCACAGCTCACTGCAACCTCAAACTCCTGGGCTCAAGCCATCCTCCCACCTTAGCCTCCTGAGTAGGGACTATAGGCATGCTCCATCATGCTCAGCTAATTTTTCTATTTTTTTTTGTAGTGACAGGGTCTCACTATGTTGCTCAGGCTGGTCTCAAACTCCTGGCCTCAAGAGATCGTCCCATCTCGGTCTCCCAAAGTGCTGTGATTATAGGTGTGAGCCACTGCTCCCAGCCCTCTTTTTTATAGCTGAATGATATTCCATTGTTTATATATACCACACTTTCTTTATTCATTCACTCATAGATGGGCACTTAGGTTGATTCCACATCTTGGCTATTGTGAGTAATGCTGCAATAAATATGAGAGTGCAGATATCTCTTTGACATAGTGATTTAATTTCTTTTGGATATATGCCCACCAGTGGGATGGCTGGATCCTGTGTATTAATAGGTCTATTTTCAGTTTTTTGAGGAACTCCCATACTGTTTTCCACAGTGGCTGCTCTAATTTACATTCCACCAGCAGTGCACTAGTATTCCCCCCTCTGCATCATCACAAGCACCTGTTGTTTTTTCCTTTGGATAATAGCCATTTTAATAAGAGTGAGATGATATCTAATTGTTGTTTTTGGTTTGCATTTCCCCTATGATTAGTAAAGTTGGGCATTTCTTCCTATACCTGTTAGCCTTCTGTATGTCTTCTTTTGTGAAATGTCTATTCAGATCATTTTCTCTTTTTTTTTCTCTTTTTTTTTTTTCAGAGATAGGGTCTCAACTCTGTTGACCAGGCTGGAATGCAGTGGTGCAATCATCGCTCACTGTAACCTCGAACTGGGGTTCAAGTGATAATTTTGCCTCAGCCTCGCAAGCAGCTAGGATTACAGATGCACACCACCATGCCTGGCTAATTTTTAAATCTTTAGTAGACACCAAGCCTTACTCTGTGGCCCAGACTGGTCTCTAACTCCTGTTTCTTTCTCTTGCCTAATTACTCTGGCCAGGACTCCCATTGTTATGTTGAAAGTGGATATCCTTGTCTTCTTCCTGATCTTAGAGGCAAGGCTTTCCGTTTTCCCCCATTCAGTATTAGCTGTGGGTCTGTCATATATGGCCTGTATTGTTTTATGGCATGTTCTTTCTATTCCCAGTTTTTTGATAATTTTTATTCCGAGAGGATGTTGAATTTTATTGAATGCCTTTTCTGTTATCTACTGAAATAATCATATGGTTTTTTTTCTTGATTCTGCTAATGTGATGTAAGAGATTTATTGATTTGCCTATGTTGAACTATCCTTGCATCCCTGGGATAAATCCCACTTGATCGTGGTAAATGATCTTTTTAATGTGTTGTTGAATTTGGTTTGCTGGTATTTTATTGAGGATTTTGCATCTATGTTCATCAGGGATATCGGCCTGTAGTTTTCTTTTTCTGTTGTGTCCCTTTCTGGTTTTGGTATCAAGGTAATGCTGGCCTCATAGAACAAGTCCGGAAGAATTCCTTCCTCTTTAAATTTTTAGAATAGTTGAGTGGTATTAGTTCTTCCTAAGTGTTTGTTAGAAGTCAGCAGTGAAGTCATCAGGCCCTGGGGTTTTCTTTATTGGGAGACTTTTTATTACCAATTTTATGCGTTACTAATTATTGGTATGTTCAGATTTTTTTATTTCTCTATGGTTCAAACTTGGTAGGTTATATGTGTCCAGAGACTTATTTGTTCCTTCTAGGTTTTCCAATTTGTGTGTAGTTGTTCATAATAGTCTCTAATGATCCTTTCTGTTTCTGTGATATCAGTTGTAATGTCTCTTTTTTCATCTCTGGTTTTATTTACTTTAATCTTCTCTCTCTTTTTCTTAGTTTGGCTAAAAGTTTTATCAATTTTGTTTATCAGTTCAAAAAACCAAATTTTTGTTTCATTGACCTTTTGTATTTTTGATTCACAATTTTTATTTTTTTACACTCTGGTCTTTATTATTTATTTCCTTTGTCTAATTTTGAGTTTGGTTTGTTATTGTTTTTCTAGTCCCTTGAGGTTCATCATTAGGTTGTTTATTTGAAGTCCTTCTAGCTTTTTGATGAAGGCATTTATTGCTATAAACATCCCTTTTAGAACTTTTTTTTTACTGTATCCCCTAGGTTTTGGTATATTGTGTTTCCATTTTCATTTGTATCATGGAATTTTAAAGTTTAATTTGTAATTTCTTCATTGACCCATTTGTTGTTCAGGAACATGTTGTTTAATTTCCGTGAATTTGTGCAGTTTCCAATCCATGCTCCTTCTGTTATTGATTTCTAGTTGTATTCCATTGTGGTCAAAAAAGATACTTGATATGATTTCAATTCTTTTAAAGACTTGTTTTGTGACCTCACATATGGTCTGTCCCAGAGAATGTTCCATGTACTGTTGAGAAAAATGTGTACTCTGTAGCTGTTGGATGGAATGTTCTATAAATGTCTGTTCCATCCATTTGGTCTTGAGTGCATTTTAACTCGGATGTTTCTTTGTTGATTTTTTATCCAGATGATCTGTCCGTTGCCGAAAGTGGGGTGTCGAAATTCTCTAATATCATTGTGTTGGAGTCAATCTCTCCCTTTAGGTCTAATAAATTTGCCTTACATGTTCAGATGCTCTGGCGTTGGGTGCATATATATTTAAAATTGCTATATCTTCTTGCTGTATTTACCCCTTTATCAATGTATAATGACTTTGTCTCTTTTTTTTTTTTTTTTTACCATTCTTGACTTAAAGTCTAATTTATCTGATGGAAGTGTAGCAACTTCTGCTCTTTTTTGGTTTCCATTTGCATGGAATATCTTTTTCTATTTCTTCACTTTCAGTTGGGCATGTCTTTATAGGTGAAGTGGATTTCTTATAGACAGCATACATTGGGTCTTGGTGTGTTTTTTTTTCTTTTAATCCCTCCAGCTATTCCATGTATTTTAATTGGATAAGTTAATTCATTTACATTCAAGGTTATCACTGATAGGTAAGGGTTTACTAAGGCCATTTTGTTACTTATCTTCTTGTTCTTTAGCAGATCTTTTCTTCCTTTTTTCCTCTCTTACTGTCTTTCTTTGTGGTTAAGTGATTTTTCTCTAGTAGTATGTTTTGGTTCCATGCTATTTATTTTTAGTGTATCTCTTATAGGTGTTTGCTTTTTGGTTACCATGAGGCTTATTAAAAACATCTTATAGTTATAATATGTTATTTTAAATTGATAAGAACTTAACTTTGATCACAAAGAGAAGTATCAAAACAAACTCTACCCTTTAACACCATCCCACCATGTTTATGTTTGATATTTCAATTTATATCTTGAGAGCTTGTTTGGAGGTTCTAGCAGGGGAGAGCAGCTACTCGTATGCCCTTGACTGAAGAACGGTCCTCTTCTATCAGGGAAGTTCATCCTCTTCAACCGAGCACGCAGCTTCGGGAGGGACGCACATGGAGCCGTGAGGGAGGAAGGGGACACCCGCCTAGCCAGCCAGATCAGCTGAATCAAACAATGGGGTGACAGATGTGGCAGCCAGATCACCCTCACATCCTCAATTTATATCTTTTTATATTGCCTATCTCTTAACCAATTGTTGTAGTTAATGTCTTTAATAGTTTTGTCTTTTAGCCTTCGCACTTAAGATATGTGTTTTACTTATCACAATAACAGTATTAGAGTATTCTAAATTTGTCTGTTTTCTTACTTTTACCAATGTGGTACCATGGTAAATTTTTGTTTTTGTTTTTTTGTTTGTTTTTATTTGTTTGTTTGTTTTGAGACACAGTCTTGCTCTGTCACCTGGGTTAGAATGCCATGGCATCGGCCTAGCTCATAGCAACCTCTAACTCCTAAGCTCAAGCAATCCTCCTGCCTCAGCCTCCCAAGTAGCTGGGACTACAGGTGCATGCCATGACACCCAGCTAATTTTTTCTATTTTTAGTAGACACTGGGTCTTGCTCTTGCTCAGGCTGGTCTCAAACTCCTGAGCTCAAGTGATCCTCCTGCCTCAGCCTCCCAGAGTGCTAGGATTATAGCTGTGAGCCACCACACCCAGCCCCAGTGAATTTATACCTTCAGATGTTTTCTTGTTACATCTTAATGTCCATTTCTTTCAAATTGAAGAATTCCCCTTAGCATGTCTTGTAAGACAGGTCTGGTGTTGATTAATTCCCTCAGCTTTTGTTTGGGAAATTCTTTCTCTCTCTTTTGTTCTTGAAGGAGAGCTTTGCTGGGTACACTATTCTTGGTTGACAGTTTTTTTTTTTTTTTTTTCCTTCGGCACTTTGAATATAACATTCTATTATCTTCTAGTTTACAGGGTTTCTGCTGAGAAATCTGCTGAAAGCCTTATTGGGGCTCTGTTGAAAATGATACATTTCTTTTCTCTTACTGCTTTGAATATTCTTTCTTTGTCTTTGATTCTTGCTATTTTGACTATGATGTGCCTTGGGGAATTCTTCTTCAGAAATTTGATTGGTAATTTCTGAGCTTCCTCTACCTGGATGCTGTCACCTTTCTTCGGATTTGGGAAATATTCAGTCATTATGTCCTTAACTGTTCTTTCTAGGCCTTTTTCCCTCTTGTCTCCTTCAGGAATTCCAATTATGTGGAGGTTAGTTCACTTGATGGTGTCCCAGAATTTTTCTAAGCCTTTTTCACTCTTTTTTATTCTTTTTTTCTTTTTTCTCCTCTTAGTAATTTCTTATGTTCCATCTTCTAGCACTCTAATTCTTTCCTCTGCTTGATCAAGTCCGCTGTTGAAACTTTCTAATGAGTTTTTCAGTTCAATTGTTGCTTTCTTTATTTCTAGGATTTCTGGGGTTTTTATTAATTATTTCTATTTCTTTGTCAAATTTCTCATTTTGTTCCTTGTTTGTTTTCCAAATTTTATTTAGTTTCTTTATCCATATTTTTGTGTGCGTGTGATTCCCTGAACTTCTTTAAGAGAATTATTCTGAATTCTCTCTCAGATATTTTATAGATCTTCAATCTTTTGGGTTCATTGCTGGAGATTTGTTGGTTTCTTTTGGTGATGTTCCCCAAGTTTTCACAATCCTTGCATCTTTACATTGATGCCTGCACATTTGAGAAGACAGCCACCTCTTCCAGTTTTGGCAGGTGTTCTTTGGTGTTAGACTTTTACGTTTGAGTTTCAGAACTTAGATGCTAGCCTGTTGTTGCTTCCCATTCTGGGGTCGACTTACAGTGAGTGCTGGAACTAAAACACTGTACTGGAACTAAAACACTGTACTGGAACTAACTGATTGCGCTGCCATTGCTTCCTGGCCTGGGGAAGATTTATAGTGAACACTGGAGCTTAAACAGTGCTCTGGAAATAACTCACCACCGTGCCATTGTTTCCCAGTCTGGGAAAGTGGGCACCAGAACTTAATTCCAGCCTTTCAGTTGTTTCCCAGCCAGGGAAAGGCTCCACACAAGCACCTGGGCTTTGTGGACAGTCTGGTTAGGGATTCAGGATTTCAATCATTTGCTCAACTCCTCCAGCAGCAAAGGGGAGAATCGGTCTGTGGGTTCCACCTCTGTTCTGCAGCCCATCTCTGCTGCTTGTAGTCCGCGTATCTCCTCCAAGAACACGACCCTCCAGGGCGCATCAAGCCCTGAGCACATGCCAGATTTCAAGCTCTCGGGGAATTTTCTGGAATGACTAAATAAAGGAAGACATTCATGCATCCTGGTGCTAGCCCTGAACTCATGTTTGATAAGGGAAGAATCAGATCTTGGAAAAACGGCAACTGTTTTTCAGCACCAACTGGTGCCGCAGCCTTGGTGAATCTGAACAAATTCAGAGAGCAACTGGCGTCATTTTCCTTCCTTTGGTTCTGTTTGTTAAACTGCCATGTGTTCCTGGCAACCAGATTTCGGACCACGTGGGGGGCCAGAAGAAGTGGGAAAGAGAAAGAGGCAGAAGGACTTTGCCACTGGTGAGGTCCAGGTTTTTTTGAGGGGGTGTGGACCTGGCACAAGACACTCAGCGTCTCGGTGAGCCCGGCCATTCCTCTGGCTAAAGCAGTTCGCCGGATTTTATTTTGGGGAGGGTGGTTATGCCAGGCTTTGTTCCTCCCCCTT